>VDFB02135537.1:0-14676 GCA_007258455.2 Sequoia sempervirens
AAAACAAATTATTTAGATTTGTTTATTTTAATTAAATCATGAAGAGGGTGAATTAGAATAGAGGAATTAAGGAAATAGGAACTGTGTAAATAAATTTGCAATTTATTTATATAGTAGAAGAATAAAGATTTCATTAATTAAAAAATCAATATTTAATTAATATTTTCCAGACTAGTTTTGAGTGTATACAACTATAACTAATTTAAATTGAAGTGATAGAAAACATAAATAATACTAACTTAAAAATTGTAATCAATAAATAAGTGCAAGACTTGAGATTTCTCAATGCACATGATAATAATGCAAAATTAAATTGAAAATACTTACATATATCATAAAATTAAATAAACTTGAGGCTCAACAAATCTAGTACTAGAAAGAAGATCAAAATCAATACATAAAATAAGCATTAGAGAATATGGAGGAAATTAAAACAAACTTACACCCAAAGACCACTAGAAGAATCAAAGAAGGGTAAATGAGAAAATGAAAACACAAGCCACTAGAAGGAAAAACTAAAAAATCTAAAAGATAAGAAAGATGAAACATGAAAAGGAGGGAAAATGGGGGGAGGAGGTCAATAGGACAAGCCTAGGGATGGGGAGATGGAAAGGAGGAGGAACTAGAGGAAAGGTCCACTGGCGAGACATAGGAGGAAGGGCGGAAGCAATAGAAAGCACCACCAACTAAAAAGTGAGAGGGGGAAACCAAAAAGGGGAGGAAAGAAGGGGTGGAAATAGGGTAGAAAGGTTAAGGATAGGCTCTATGGTGCTTTATGAGGCTATAAAAAAGAGGTTTCCAAGAGAGGATTAATCTCCACTCTTCATCGTGATTGAGAATGGTGGGGTGATTAATGATTTGAATGGATTCATTTATCTTCTTGTAAAAGTTGTCTTCTTTGCACAAGATTTGCATGTTTTCTAAACTGATATGATGTTTGGTTGAAGAGGAGTGTTCAACAAGGGCGGATTTAAGAACCTGATCATCCAAGATGTCAGCACTACACACTTTGATTCTTATGTTGAATAAGTGTCCTATTTCACCTATATAAGTAGTGCCATAAGAATAGACAACTTTGTAGGGCCCCCTAGTCTAGAAAGATTACTCTAGAGTCTTTAAGAGGAGGGGTACAATTCTTTAATGTATAAAAATACTCGAAAGCATAATCAAGGCCTTTTCTTAGAAGGATTTTTGAAATTGTTGGGAGATTCCTTCAACAAAAGGTAAGGAGGCACATGGGAGAAACATTAGTGAGGAGGAACCAGTGTTAGAGTTAGAACAAAATAGGTGTTTGGATTGGTTGAGGGCTTAGATATTTTTCTTGTTTGTATACCCTTTCAACCTAAAGACCAAACAAAGATGGTCCAATTATTGTTTTAAGTTTTCATGGTCACAAATACAGTAGGCCCTAGTAGCCAAAGTTTTGAGAATTCCATTTGTTTGGCTAGGGTGATGGTGGGACAAAGAGTGGAGGTATAAATCAATGTGGGTAGCCTTGTGAAAAACATGAAAGACATGGGTAGTATTTTTCTTTGTATTTTTCTATTTCATAATTATATTTCTTATTAATCTCTACATAATTAATCTTAAAATTAATAGAGAGAAAGGTCTAATAATTGAGTAAAAAAATTATCTTATGCTTGCCTCTGGTATTTGTCTACTCTCCATAATATTTGTTTAATGTATAAAAATGATTCTTATTTTAAATTCCAAGTTTATTAATTAAACTAACGCAGTTTAAAATTGATTTTTAATAACATCAAAATATTCTTATACTTTATAACTCTATTAATAGTTATACATACATAAATATTAGTAATTAATTTATGTTTCTTCTTTTTATGTTTAAGCTTTCTTAAATTTTAAGCACTTTAATGTACTACTAGTTATATTTTTTCTCATAGGTCGGGATATATTTTTAATTTCTTATCAAATATCTTTTCGTATTTATTGATTGCTTTCCCTTGGGTGGGTTTCCTCTTATTTTCTATTTTTAATTTTTTGTTTCATTTTTAACTACTTTCCCTCATGGTTTGTACCTCCCCCCACCCTCTCTCTTTCCAACCTTCTATCTCTCCTTTTAAATGAACTAGGTCCGCAACTAACCATTTTTTATCTCCTTCAGTTCTTTATCCTAATGATGGATCACTTAGTGTGATCCAAAATGTTGATGAAAAAACTTGTGCACAATCAAATCCATAAACAACAAAAGTAATATAATTTATCATAATAAACTATTAAAAAATAATTTTCCTACATCTCAAGTTTAAAATAATGAATTTAAATCTTTTTATTGGTTAATCGATTTATGTGATAAGTTTTTGCATTGTAAATTATTTTATATGGGACACATCCATTGTCAAAATAATTAGTGTGTTGTGCAAACTCAAAGAAGAATGTATGATTCAGGGCATCATTCATTATCTTCATTAGGTACCTCTTCCTTCTAATCATAAACCACAAAGTATTCATCCTTACCCATGGCTAGGTTTAATAAAGTGGCTATACAACTCTCCAAAGGCCTACAAATTAGTTATCTAGTTAAAAAATATATTGAATCATTTGTTTTCCTTATGTATCATGGTGAAATACATTTTTTTTTCTTTCTTAGTTTTGAGTTTTTGATTATTAGAAAATAGTTTTTGAACGGTGCCTCCAACCATGTACAGAAAAAAAGGTAGCATGAAAGATAAGACAATGAAGTTTCCCCAAAAAACAAAATGTTGATTAAACCATAATCAATTGACCATCTGCAAAAAAGTAGACACAAAACACTAGTAATAAACAACAATATATGACTAAATAAACTACTAAAATTGCATATAAATGACTAATTTTGTCACGCGGACCATTATTAGTAGTTTATTGTTGGTCATTTATAACATGACCAAATTTATGACTGAACTATTTTAGCTCATTCATTTAGTCAATATTTTTCATTAATTTGGTCATTGATTTGGTCATTTATTTAGTCATATATTTAGTCATTAATTTTAGTCAATGCTGACTATTTTAGTGGTTTATTTGTAGTCATTTATAACACCACTCAAATTTATGACTAAACTATCTTAGCCATTTATTTAGTCATGGTAGTGAACCGTCATTTATTTAGTCATGGCAGTCATTTATTTAGTCATATAGTTAGTCATTTATTTAGTCATATAGTTAGTCATTACTTTAGTCATATATTTAGCCATTAATTTAGTCAAATTTAATCATTAATTTAGTCATGTATTTAGTCATTAATTTAATTATTACTTTAATCATTACAAATCAAATCTAAGTTAATTAATCCTCACAAGTTTATAGATATAAACTTCAAGTATTATAGATATTCAAATGTTAAAAAACACTATGAAATGAAGACTAAAATGCTTGAACAAATATGATTGTTCAGACACAAACACAAACAGATTACAAATCAAGAGGAGCCACAACACAATATTTATGAGTGGAGAAAAAACCACTCTAAAAATTTACTTTATTAAGCCTCATTGGCAAATCAAAATCTCATTGGTTACATTCAATGTTTCAGTGACATTGTACAACTTACAAACACTATATAAACATAATACTCCTATTTTCATATACTTATACTATTTTTCACTTCCTTAACTACAGTCCTTTTGGAAGGGAAACGACCTCCTATAGGGGATCGACCCATTTAATCCCCTTGCAAATCCACAACTTTCCTACTACTATTGGTTTCGGCTCCTCCAAACTCTTCCTTGTTGGTATTCACCTTTCACTTCTCCAATTTGGAGCTGCAACCTGAAAATAAGGTTTCAAAATTTGCACATCAAAAACTTAGAAAAATCAAATAATACAGAGGATAAAATTCAAACATTTTATTTTCCTTTTCCAACTTTGGCACCCTAAATTTAGGCGCTAGATATAATGTTTCCTAGTTATCTCTTACAATTTTAAAAAAGATGAATTCATGCAAGATAGCAAACAAATAGACAATATTCAATTAGTGATATACAACTACCTATTTCCTAAACAACTGATCAATAGCTTGATTATTGATTATAAATTTGTAATTGATACACTTGAAAGTGTCCTTGCCTCAGGTGTGTGAATTGGAGCTTTCGATGAGGATATGAAAATCCATCAAAAGCATATTTGCAAGTAGATTTTTATCAGATAACAAAATTCTCACATGAACTATAAAAATGCATCATTATATTCTCAGATAATTTGAGTTTGGTCCATTGATAAAAATGAAAGCCTCAAATAGAGTACTCCAATCCTAGAACATACTGCATTATGATACAAATTAAATACCTGGATGATTTGGATCAACATAAGGGAGTGAATGAACTCACTTTCCACCTGTACTACCATTTAGAGCCACACACTAAGAAGACACATCTATAAATTATCCAAAGACCTACATGAAGTAATTGTCATTCCTATCTCCTTTGTACAAAAGGCTAATGGATAGAAGTTAAAACTATGCTAGACCTGTTACAGCTTTATCCCACAGTTGTCAAATGCATTCCCCAACTCTAGGAAAACACCATACAACCAACTAAAAATTAACACATGCAAACATAATAAACATGAAATTTGTAGAGTTTGTGATATACTAAACAAGCTTCTAGTAAAAATAACATTTAATATCATTGACAATCTAGATCACAGTTCATGATCCATCATCAGGATTAAAGAAAATTATCCTAATGATGGATCATGGAGTGTGATCTAGAATGTTGATGAAATTAAATATACAATTTTTTTTTACCAGAATCTTGTTACAAATGCAAACAACACATATTCAACCCATCTGGTCATATCTAGCAAGGGAATACATTACAAAATAACCTATATATACTATATAAATGCATTTATTAATTTTACTATTCTAAATAAATCTACACTAATGGTAAGCTCCAATGACAATTTCAAAAAATATGGATGACAACAAAGTTACATACCAGTGTTGCAGCTTGTAGCGGTTCAAAAAGATTATGGTTAATTTTTCCTTTGAATTCTTAATGCCTACAACAAAACTCCTTAGCCAAGCTCCAATTAGGTCTACCAACCATAAACATGCAATAACCCATCATGTACTTTGGAATGAAGTTATATTTCAATTCAAGCATTGCAAAACATGAAATAACAATGAAAAACATGAGATAATGGAGTTTAGCCCCTTCATTACAAAAATGTCATGAATATGACCTCTACAGTGTGATTCAGTGAGTCTATGTTCAACATCATCTTGTTGAATCTACCCTGTCTTAGGAACACTTTCTTTAACCTTCACTGCATCTATAAATTTAGGCTTTTCACATCCTGAAAGATCCAACTAACTACAATTCTTTTGCATGCTACCATCTATTGGATTTGACAGGTTTTCAAAGGCCTTTGCAACCATACAAGAATAGGTACATTGAGGGGATCCTACATTTCTAAAAAGCATAGGGGACTTCAAAAGGCTTGTGTACTTCCAAGAACCATTTCCTCCAAATTTGTTTAATTCATGGCCATTCATGGTAAGATTTCAAAGCCAAAATATAGCCTACGATTTTTGTTGTAGAACCTGGTTGCAAGCTCCCTTGAAGAAACAACAGTATTAGACAAAAGTATAGAGAACTAATTATTTAGAATCTAATAATATTAGAATGAGAATGCTCACTTGTTCTAAATCATAAGCTTCAAATGTTGGCAACTTTAACTCATCAACAGCTACAAGAAATTTTTGACATTCTCAAAATATTGATAAGTAGATAAAGGTTAGCCTTCAGGACAAAGTGATGGAATATTTTCAACCACCTGCCTTCCAATTATGTAGACATTATTATCATGATTGAAATTTTATCACTGTAAAACAAAAAATTTAAACAATAGCTATGATAACAACTATCTACTCATATCTTTGGCTTTCATGTAAAGTTGAATCACAAATTGAATGATCTTTTACAAAAAAAAAAATGACTCAATGACACTAAAGTGCTCAAACACAAAATGCACACTAAGTGCAAGTCTTTGTGACCCTTCCTGGCAATTTTTTCTTGAAGTCTCTTCAGTTTTGTGCTCCCATGTGAAAAGCCTATAACAACAACAATGCCCAATGGCCATGGCAACAAAGCTTCTAGCCCTTGCGTTATCGCATCATTTCATACTTCATGGTCATCCCCCTTCATCAGATCTCGATAATAATCTGCCTATACTTGCAAACATTGTGCAAGTTTGAATGTGCTTAAATAACTTCACCCATTGCAGTCAATTCAAGTATGGATAGTGCTGACCAAAAAAGCACAAAAAATAAAAGCAGTTATAAGTGATTTATAACCAATAGAAATAATGGTGACTGCCTAAAACTCCCATCAATTCAAGCAACAGCTTAGATTAACATACCACTGTAGTTTCTCTTACAAAATTCCTATCCATCTCTAAATAAAAATGGATTTATCTAAAAAATTCCTATTCTCCAATTATCTGGAAAGGATAACTAAAATTCACAGTAGCTTTCCAATGTTTCCCATGTGTTCTAAGTCTGCTCAAAAAATTGTAATCAAGATATTTGCAGAGACTGTATACTTCAGAAGACATGAATGTAATTTGCAAAAAGTTTGATCTAATTATGTCAAATTCAATGCTCAGGAATAGAACCCAAAAATACTTTTGTCTAATCCTGAAATATTCAAAGGTCCTATTTTCAAGTTCCTTCTTCAAAATATATTTTATTGGACTATATATGAATCTGGAAGATCTTCTCACACAGTTAATGAAGTCCATGGCAAGTTACAAGCCACTCTTTTCGTCTAATCATTGCAAACCTAAAAACAAATATAAAGAACAAATTCCAACCTAACATTCTCTTATTTGCATTTAATTTTATGCAGAACTGAAATTAGCTAATATGTTGTTCATAATACTTACTACAATTGTTCCACTAAGGAGTTAACTAGTCTCTCCAGCTCAAGAAAGTGTAGCAGTATGCCTACTAAAGCTTAACAACAACTACTAGACATTATAAGTAAAAACATCAAAAGAATTAAATTTTGACCAACTAGATATCAATACTCTATCGATTGCAATAGACAATCAACTATGAGTTATGATGCATAAAAGGGAAAACCTGGAAATCCATTTCCTCATGTAGGTAAGTTAAGCCACATGCTGCCTTTAGAGAAATTTGTAATCTCACCAAACAAGGAAGAACTAGGAGAGACTGACTCAGTAGATGATCCTCAAGGCTTTTGTTTGGCATAAACTCATAGACCAAGAGTCGTTGAATACCTCTTTCATCATCTTCAGCACAATAACCAACCAATTTCACCAGATTTCTATGCTCAACCATCCCTAAAAAATTCACTTTTGTAACCCATTCTTTATGCCCCTAAATAGCCAACAACAAAATGGTTACATCACAACTACAAATCACTAGATCTATAAAGATGCAACTCATCCTGCATTTTAAAACAAAGTCAATGAGAAAAAAACAAGTATATGCAAACATAAATTTTTGAACACTTGTTGATTTACCAATTGCTTGAATTAACAAATATAATTGCATCTTCTCAAATCTGACCACCCATTCTTCGCTTGTTGAATTTATCATGAAATTTAATATATGTGCAAAGCTGGCACTAACAAGTAATAGTTATACAGTTCATTTTTTAGCAGTATACATTTCCAACATGATGGAAAGATAAGCAAGGTGGAATCTAAAGAGAATAAAGCCAGATTCAAGTTACCTAAATATGAAATTATGGTAGCATTACAAATGTTCATTGCATTATGAATTCCTAAAATACTTCAAACTTTAAAAGAAAAATGTAATGATGATACTAAATTATGAAACTTGGAACTATGTTTCTTAAGTTGATTTCCTATAAAATCTAACTAGTTCACATTTCAACAATCATAATCACCATCTCCGTGCTCCAATTGATTCACTTCTAGGTAACCTCACTTCTCTCAATGCTCTATATGAAGGAACAAGATGGATGGTAGTTCTCTTTAATAAATTAATAAATTATTAAATAATAATTGTACAAAGGGTTTATGCCTTGAATACAGAGCTAAATTGTTTTAGCTATTTATACAATAGATTATTTAAACAATTTTCAATAAAATCTCCCATAAATCCCCAGCATGTGAAGTGTAATTATAAATGGAAAACCAATATAGGGGAATTTCCCTAGCTTCAAGAATCCCCCCTATTTTTATTTCCTCTTACAATTTTGCATATTGTGCATCTCTGACCATTCATAAAATGGCATCTATTCCTTGTCTTTTCTCATCATCACTCCTTAGATTTATACACCTTTGCAAAATTGTCTAAGTAACTTCGCAATGTGATTTTATAAATATGCATCTTCTGACAGATAAAGATCACATCATCTTCCCTGATTAGTTTTTAATGCTTGTTTTGTCTCTCTTGTTACAATGTATCAAAGTAGAGATGGATTTTCTTTTGAGCATCTCAGTTGAAGGCATCATAGTCTAGTTTTAGATGTTTCATTCACGAAGGATGTTCTCAAGAGGAGTTGTATTTCCTATTAGTTTTAAAGATTTTCTATGTGCCAAATCTCAAATTTGAGCATAATTTGATAAAGGGAAAAATTGTAGCAAAAATTGAAATGAAATAGAAATATAGATTTTTTTTTTTTGAGATCTTAAGGATAAAAATATCACACCATGTCAAAACCAAACTAAAGTATTTAAGAAAGCAATTAAACAAATAAACATGTAGATAAAAGCAACACTTTTCTAAGAAGGAACAGACTCCCGACTCAGAGCTACATTTCTTCCAAAGGCAGTATGAATGATACATTTGGTGGATCTATAGTCTTTGTAGAATCTCTAGTCTACCTAACACTCCAAAAGAACAACTTTTATTCCAAGGCTTAAATCCCTTTTATAATTTGTGTCTTTTGCAAATGTACTAGTAGATGTGTGTAACTCTAAAATATGTAACAACTTTACTTCTATGACCACTATTATTGCCATGCCCAATGCTATGGTCTGTGTCAGCACCAAAACCAATCTCTCGCTCAAGGCTTATGCATCCTTACTTTAGATACCATCTCCTGGATCACATCATTGATCATATCAAGGATGGGATCTTCCAAATCTATGATTTGTCAGGTAAAATCATATGAAATGGCACAAAAGATAATTTGAGTGTTTACGTGTCTGGATTGCAAGCTTCCAATGACCTGATCTTGTTTGACAAGATATACACTACTAAGATCAATCATTTTGATACCAATGACCCGAATCCTAGGAGATATCTAATGGGAAACACCCTAAACTATTATTACGTAGATGTGTTACATGTTGAAAAAGGTTTTTAACAACAAATTAGAATAAAAATAGAAAACATTGATGAGATATATGCAAAATATATGATCTTAACAAAAACAAAAAAATTGTACAAATTGAATGTACTGTACATGCCATTCTCTCAAAAGAGAGGAATGGTTGTCTCTCTTCTCTATTTGTTTCTATGTATGTACATGTCAAATGCAATCTACATAAGACCGAAACTGTTGTGAAAGATTAAATGGTTGCTCTTCCATGGGTGACCCTTTGCCTTCTATGAGTTATATCAGTTACAATCAAGCTGCATCAAGGTGTAACAATCAATCCTGGTACTAGAGTCATATGAGGGGCTCTGCCCCACAAGAGATGTTGACAAAGTTGATGCCAAGGAGATATAGCACCTATGCAATTACATGCCAATGACAATATTGATTCTGCAAATAAATCAGAGCTACATAAGCCCCAAGCATGTGATTGGTTTAGTTTTGGCAAAGACTATAAAATGGATTTAGCTCTGTTGATGGTCATTGAAGTAGAGCTTCCACTTGGACCAAGCTCATCACTCATAACAAGATGGTTTTTAACTCCCTATGAATCTTAAAGTTCTTTGCAACTCCCTCATTATTATTTGCAACTCCCTATGACACCTGCGATGCTTTCCAATCCCCTTATTCTTTGTTACACCCTATGACACCTACAATGCTCTGTAGCTCCCTTTACATTGTAATCCCTTGACAAGATTCCTTGAAACTCCTTTGTTTTGACCTCCATGGCAAGACTATGATGTGTTCCTATGACATTGTACTGGAACAAATATCCTTGTCCAATGATCCAAATTTTTGAACAGACTTCCTAATCTAAATTAAAAATATCTTGATTGTTCACCAGAAACCTAGGATCATAACAGATTTCAAAAGACTTCATTTGTATCTACAATTGATTTATCTTATGTCACTAAGATTTCCTTTCCTCTTATTCTTATTTGTCTATGCTCTTCCATCATTCTCTTCTCCATTAAATTTAAATGCTTTGTTAATCAAACTTTAGTTTTCTTATTAGGTCATCAGGATTGAACCAACACATATTTTGTTTAAGGTATTATTTCTATAATATCCCAAGATACATTTAGTTTATGTATAGGCACTCAATAACTTCAACTTTTGTAGCATTTTGCTAGTTGAATTGTTCAGAACCTCAGGCCTTTCCACCAACTCTCTGATGCCATTCTCTATGCATTTTTAGTAAGGTCAACTTCTCCTCTTTCATGCTATTCCATGCATCCTTGGGAACATATTCATCTATATGTCAAATTAAAAAAAATGTGGATTTTATATATTCATTTGTGACTTCTATTTGCACCTTCGCTCCTAAGTAAATCATGTAACTAGCTTTCAAGTCCTGTGATACTGTCTCTAGTTGCAACAGGATGTCATATTTGCTTCCTCTATTTTCGAGGTGTCTATACTAAGGCGTTATCCCACAAAAATAATCTTTGCTAAATACTTCCCTGTCACTACTCAGCCAAAAAAAAAATAGCATATTTTAGTTTGACAGGTGGGAGGTGAAAAGGAAAATTCTTCTAAATACTAATGCATAGAGGAAATAGAGTAAAATAGAATATTATTCTTCTAGAACACATGATAGTATTGTAAGAAACAGGAAAATTCAACTTAGCTTCCACCAACATTACTTAAACAAAAATGCCTATGAACAATGATGGTAGTGATGTTGGCTCAGATAAACTTAAACATTGTCATGCTAATTTTTATATCCTTATTGGGTTAAATTGGGCTAAGTTTTCCAAAGCTCTTCTGGAATTAAAATTCGTTAAACTTGATGCTGCTGTAATCAATGACATTTGGCAATGTATCTTGAAACACAACAGGGTTGGATTGTTGCTTTGTAGAAATTATGGGCAGACATGGCAGACTCCTAACTGAATTCACTCATTACCATTGAAAAATTGACCCTGCAGAGCACTTAAAATCTAAGTTGCTAGTTATGGTACGGGGACAGTTATGGGGATGGGTATGGGTATGGGGTTCAAGTACGACAATTTTTTTCATTGAGTATGGGTATGGGTTTGGATATATGCCAAGGAACCTCTCAAAATATTTGAATTAATGAAGCACTTTGGAACACATCCTAACATTCTATTTTCAATGGAATCAAGGAGGTTATTTAAACTTTTACACCCATCTATGTTCAAGTGCTGCAGCTGTGAAAAGTTTCCAATGAATCAAGGAGGATATTTAAATCTATACAGTATACACCCTACCATGTTCAAGTGCTACAGCTGTGATAGGTTGCCAATGGAATCAAGGAGCTTATTTAAACATCCACACCCTTCTATGTTCAAGTGTTGCAGCTGTGGCAGGTTTCCAAATGAATCAGGGAGTTATTTAAACATCCACACCCTTCTATGTTCAAGTGTTGCAGCTATGATAGGTTGCTAATGGAATCAAGGAGGTTATTGAATCAGGGAGCTTATTTAAATGTCCACACCCTTCTATGTTCAAGTGTTGTGTTGTAGCTATCCCTCTGCATGGGATCATTGGTTGTAAGTGAAGTCTTATGGAGAAGCCTATCACTCTAGTTTAAATGTTGCTGGTGAATCTCATGGAAGGTGATTATCTTACAAATGCAAAAATTGGCATATTTCCTACAAAACATGGAGTTACTATTTCAGAGAGTAGGAAAGATAGCAAATCTATAATCACTGGTAGGGAAAGGGGCTAAATATGTAGTGGAAATTTTGAGTGAAGACTCCTATAGTCATGCAGTGGAGCTAAATACTCCATATTCTCCTGGGAAATTTTTTACCATACTAAAACTTATTAACCAACACCTGCAAAAAAATTTGGAGCCCCTCACCATGGATCCACTAGGTAAGAAGCCCAATCCCCATTGAGCACACAGAGCATTTCTCTTTGGACAAAAGAGAGGTCTAAATTGGCAGTTATAGATATGCAAAATTAACCCAAAATTAGAAACTAGCATATCAAGAGTGTTGTGTATCCTAGATTAATATCGGATCATCCACATTTTCCAAGCTAGCATAATAGAGAAAACCTGGACACCTAACAAACAAGCAAACTAACCACTGGGAAAAACAGATCTGGTTTGGCTCACAAACCATAAGGTAATGGCATTCTTACCACCCAAAGGAAATGCTCATAGTAAATTGCACCCCTTCCAGAATACCAAAGATTTAAGCAAACAAGTAGGCTATTTACAAAACACTATGGATAATTCTCTACAGAATTGAAAAAGACTGAAACTGAAGAGAACCTAAAATGCAAACAACATACTATTCTCCTTCTCACAGATATGAAAGGGAAAACAAAATTGTGCAAAATATATACCTTAATGTTTGCACAACTTCGAGGTCATGAAAGCAAAGATGCAGGAATTTGAGCAAAGAAGCCGACAACCCCCTTCTTCTTTTTCTAGAAATCCTTGATCATACTTTTCCTCCTTGCCTTGCAACGCTACATTTGCGTTGACTATTATGACACAAAGTGAAATATGGAGCATAATAAAAACCCAAAAAATCTGAAAGTAATCACTTTGTGAGAGATGATAGCCATGCCAACCCAAGCATAACAAGACAAATTGTGGAAAGTTATATGTATTTATTAGTGGTAATTGAGTTGCTTTGGCTCTCAGGTTGTTGGCCCTGGGCGACTGAGACTTATCATGCAATTCAATGGACGTGTCACTCTTATTTGGGTCAATAGTTCCTTCTCTATTCAATCTATTTGAACACTAACTGAATGGTCCCATGGGGAGCTTGGGCTTCTATTTTGATGGATCAAGTGGTCCCATGAAGAAAAAAAAATTGTGTTATAGGATTAAACTGCCTAAGAATAATTTTAAATCTTTGGGTAAAATAAACTAATAAAATGGCCTAAAGTTAATACAAAATCTGGCACATAAAACCATGGTTCAAATACTAATTATTGTCAGATTTTCCAGTGCTCAGCAGGCACCATTAATCACTAAATTAATGTTTAATTCATCCCCATTGCTGTTCTAGAATACCATTTGAGTGGCTCCTACAAATCTAACGATAATGAATGGCCGAATTAATGTCTAATTCATCCTAATTGATGTTCTAGAATATCAAATGTGAGAATTTTTTTTGGCTAACTATTGAACCCAAACTTGAATTTGAACTGGCAACATAGGTTTAATGAATGTGAAAATTATTTTTAGTATATACTCCCATTGTAGAGTTTTCCTCTATCAATTTCTGAAAATACTTCTTCACAGCATTAAATATTTTGCCACAGTTGAATTTTTGAGAGTCCAAATTAATGTCTAATTCATCCTAATTGTTGTTCTAGAATATCAAATGTGGGAAAAAGATTTGGCTAATTACTAAACCCAAACTTGAATCTGAACTGGCAACATAGGTTTAATGAATATGGAAATTATTTTTAGTATATCCTCCATTGTAGAGTTTTCCTCTATCAATTTATGAAAATACTTCTTCACAGCATTACTTTGGAGAGTCCAAATTAATGTCTAATTCATCCTAAGTGTTGTTCTAGAATATGAAATAAATACCCAAAAATTATAGAACATAGGAAACAAAACATGAAATAAAAAAAATAGATTTGAAATGCATCAAAAGAGCTGCAAACAAAGATGGTTAATATTTGCATAAAATCCTCAAGGCAAGCAACAAAAGACTCTATAATGAATAGACACCACATTGCATGGGTATTTTAGGCAAACATACTACAACTGATATGCAGTAGAGATAAATCAAAGAAGCTCTCTTATGTTAATTACTCTTGGCCTAAGAAATGAAATATATATAGTTTGTGAGATTGTAATGGTGCCTAAAATGTTAAATATCTCTAGCATTTGGCCGTCTAAAATTATTTCATATTCATAAATCCTTAAATCTGTTAATCTAAAGTCTGCAATCATTTCTATGTAAAATTACAACGTATTTAACTTTTGGTGCAGATGTACAGCCTGAAATTGGAAAACATGAATAAACTGAAATCAAACATCCAAACTAAAATCACTAACAATCTTTAAAACAACAACAAAATAAAAAGCAAGCAATAACTCTGGTATTATTACAATACCATCAATCCTAGACTTAAACATCCCATGGTATCTAGCTTGAAAAAGAAAACTCACTGTGAGATATTGTTGAATGTAATAATTTAGAATATTGTTGTTGATGCTTCTCATGCTTTAAAATTCATTTTTAAGTAGCTTGTTACAAGGATGTTGGATATTTTACTACTCTAAGAGTTAAATAATAAGTGGATGATGTAAAAGATACAAGGCTACAGAAGTTTGGGTTCCCCTATTTTCGCTTAATAATTCTCTATTTCAACAGTCCTGCCCTTCTCTTTCTTGAAATATATG
>VDFB02135538.1:0-21427 GCA_007258455.2 Sequoia sempervirens
AGTTGATTAGAAAGTCATGATTTGGAAATTTGTTTAGGCCAAATGTAGCAATCTCCTCCTAACTCTTTGAGTTTGTGCCTTAGAGACATTTGGGATTAGGTATTGTGTTGGTTAAGGTCATGTTGACCATTTGTTAGGTTGAGGTTTGTCTACAAGGATGGTTTAAAGACCTTAGTAGACCTTTCTAGGTGTTAGATTCTCTAAAATTTTGCAAATAAGGCCTGTTGGACTTCACAAGTGGCCAAGGAGTAGTTAGGAGCGAGCTTAACTATTTTTGAAACCTTTATAAGGTGTGCCTCGACCTGAAAATAGGGTTGGAAGAATTCGAGTTTGTATTTAGTTTTGAAATCAAGAAAACAGTGATATTTTAGCGTGCATTTCCTATTTTTTTGCTTGAATTAGTATGTTAATGGGTTGATCATGGCACTTTGAATAGAGTAGGATGTAGTGAAATTTTTTTTCAAGCATTGTTTGGAACAATAGATAGTTAGGTTATTTGTTTCAAGCTATCTTGTAATTACTTTGTTCTTTCTTCAGTTGCTGTTCTGACTGGCAGTCTATGAAAAATGGGGTTTTAGCTCACATTTCCATTGTACCTAGTGTACGGGCTTGTGGGGAATGTGGCTAGGCTCCATGTATATAAATAGGTTAGGGTTAGGAGTCTGTAGGAGTCAACAAATCATGGAGAAAGTCTTCTCCTAGGCGAGCTTGACAGTGCCCGGCTAGGAAAGACAGGTAGTGCAAAGCACTTGGTTTGCAGGGGTGACCTTTCCCTGTCAAGGCATGGTGTGGAGAGGCAGATAGATGCCTTGCAAAGACTTGGCATGAAGGAGGAGGCTTCATCAGTCCATTTGGTGGTTGAATAAACTAGCAGTTTGTTGTGTGGTCAGGAAATGGCTTTAAAAAGGCCTAAATTGCTAAATGGAGGGTTATGACTATGTAGAGACAGATGAGGTTTAAGACTCCAAAAATATTTGAGAGGTGGGCATAGGCTCTAAGAATCTCAAGGAAAAATTGGTGGTACTTTGGAGAACTTAGAAGAACATACCCGATCTCTCGGAGATGGAGACCTAATTGGGGCTCATGGGCTAGTAGCCTTTTAACCCTAGATGAGGGTTTGGTGAAAGCGATGAAAAGGTGGAGTTTGGTGAACCTTCAAGAACCCTAGGAGGATGGTTTGAAGCTATTGGAGACATCTCTACACCCCTGCAAAGATCTAATTGAGTGTTGAGGATAGGTTAGCCTTTAGGGTAGATTAAGGGCTAAGGAAGAGTTGGAGACATTGCACCAAGATTGACTTGGTAGGTTGAATTGTGATGGTAGTGGGGTTGGCCAAGAGAACCAGGGGAACCTAATAAAGAAGTAGGTCATATAGGTTAAGGTGGTGAAGCAAGGCACCAAGGAGGTCTTGCAAGCAAGACCTAGAGTAGGAAATAGTGAGTGATTCCTCCAATCCCCTCCCTATCAGATTGGTATCAGAGCCAACAAAAGATTTGGGATTGACTATTGTATGTCTAAGATTGAGTCTAGTGGTTCTACCATTATGGTGAAAAATGAAGAATTGGCCAAGATGGTCGAAGAACAAGAGGAAGACAATAGGCTATTGAAGGAAAGAATAGCCCAACTTGAGGAAGCAATAAGTAATGTGCAGTTGGAAGAAGAGGTTGCAGAGGAAGAGAGGATCCCCCAACCGCCCTATTTTGCAAGCATTGTTTCTCTTGAAGCTACTGAAGGCTTGGAGGAAAATCACTGAAGGCATACCACTATTTAGTGGGAAAATGGAAGCTGGATATAGAATAATAGATTGATAGAGGGAATGGAAAACCATTTTGAATGTGATGGAGTCAATCAAGCACATATAGTGAAGGTAAATCAATACTAAGAGGTTCTTCCTTGACATGGTGGAAGTTCATTCAAAAAGAGAGGGAAAAGGAAGGCAAGCAACCTATCTCAACTTGGAAAGGAATGGTTGCCAAAGTGAGGGAATCATACATGCCAAATGATTATGAGATTCAATCTGCACGTTGTTATTTTGTGCTTGAGACAGCAGAATGTAAGATGTAAAATTCCTACATTGAGGAGTTCCAAAAACTTTGCATGAGATCTAATGTTTCAGAGGATGAGAATCTTAAGGTGGCTAGGTATCTTAATGGCTTGAAGTGGAACATTCAAGAGGAGATGACTCTTCTAAGTCCCAAGACAGTACACCAATGTTACCAATTGGCTATAAATATTGAGGAAATAAGCAAGAGGAAACAAGATTAGGCTTCTAAGAGCAGAGGTAAAGGCAGAGATCAAAGAGGACATAGAGGTGGATACCAAGGTAGAGGGACTGAACAAAGAAATCAGGGAGAGTCTAAACTCACTGAGCATGGAAGTGAAACAAATTCTAGAGGAGGCTATGGAAGAGGTAGAGGATCTCAAGGAGGATCAAATAGAGGAAGAGGAGCAGGCAGAAGTAGCTCATACTTTTCCACTATGAAATGTTATAACTATGGTCAAGTAGGTCATCCAGCTTATAGGTGCCCGGAGAAAGCATCTTCATCAAGCATTGAGAAGAGAGTGGAATATGCTCAAGAGGACACCATGAGTACTAAATCACCAGAGGTCAGTCACATAGAATCAGAAATGGGGGAGAATCTGATGTTTAGGAGAGTTTTGATTAGACAACTGGTCAAGGAAGAGCCAAAACAAAGAAGAGCTTTATTTAGAGTGAGATGCAAAATACTTGGTAAGGTGTGTAAGGTTATTGTGGATTTAGGTTCAACAGATAACATCATCTCAGAAGAGGCAATAAGGAAGTTGAAATTAGAGAAGGTACCCCACACTAACCCCTACAAAGTAACATGGTTGAACAAAGGGCAGAGTGTTCTTGTCAATGAGCAAGTAACGATGGAGTTTTCCATTGGAGGGTACAAAGATAATTTGATTTGTGATGTGTTACCCATGGATGCATGCCATCTACTATTGGGCAGACCATGGCAGTATGATAGAAGTGCCATGTATGATGGGAAAGAGAACACCATTTCTTTCAAGAAAGATGGGAAGACATTTAAGTTGCAGTCACTGTTAGATGACGAAGAAGGACAATCAAATACACCTAGTGTCTTGTTGAGTAGTGGTAAATAGCTCCTTAACAACCTACATCAAGGGGGTGAAGGATATGTGGTTATGTTGCAGCCTAAAGAAGAAGACAACATTAAAAAAATAGTCATACCCAGAGCAGTCCAAGAATTGTTAGAGCAGTTCAAAGATATAGTGAGTGATGGGACACCTGCAACTTTACCTCCAAAGATAGCCATTATTCATCAGATTGACTTCATACCAGGGGCTTCATTGCCAAACAAAGCAGCCTACAAGCTTACCCCAGATCAAAACCTAGAGGTAGCTAGACAAGTGTAGGAGTTATTGGATCAAGGATTGATTAGGAAGAGCATCAACCCATGTGCAGTACCAATGGTATTAGCAACCAAGAAAGGTGGTAAGTGGAGATTATGCACTGATTCAAGAGAAATAAATAAAATCACAATTAGGTATAGGTTCCCTACTCCTAGGATTGAAGATTTGATGGATTGTCTTGGAGGAGCTCAGTATTTTACCAAGTTGGATCTCAAAAGTGGATACCATCAGATCAGAATCAAGGATGAAGATGAGTGGAAGACAACCTTTAAGACAACAGATGGGTTGTATGAGTGGAGAGTTATGCCATTTGGCCTCTCTAATGCCCCTAGCACATTCATGAGGCTCATGAATGAAGTGCTCAAAGACTTTACAGGGATATTTGTGGTGGTATATCTTGATGATATACTCATCTTCAGCAAGACAGCAGAGGAACACCTAAAGCATGTGGAGTTGGTTCTTAGAAGATTGCAAGAGGAGAAGTTGTCCATCAACCTAGAGAAATGTGAGTTCTTCAAATAGGAGCTTGTGTATTTGGGGTTTGTAGTATCCCAAGGATCATTGAAGATGGACCCAAGCAAGGTGGAAGCTATCCTAAAATTGCCTACACCAACCACAGGGATAGAGGTAAGAAGTTTTCATGGATTAGCTCAGTTTTATAGGAAGTTTATAAGAAACTTTAGTGGAATATGTGCACCAGTCCTAGATACAATCAAAGGTGGCTTAAAGACTAAGTTTAAGTGGACTCAAGAAGCTGAGAAAGGTTTTGAGAAACTGAAACAAGAAGTAGCAACTCAACCAATCCTTTTGTTACCTAGCTTTGATAAGTTATTCACTATGGAATGTGATGCTAGTGGTGTTGCAGTAGGAGGAGTGCTAAGCCAAGAAGGCAGGCCTATAGCTTTCTTTAGTGAAAAGCTCAATGCAGCTAAGAAAAAGTATTCTACCTATGGCCTAGAACTTTATTCTTTGGTTCAGTCACTTAGGAAGTGGAGGCATTACCTTCTACCCAAAGAGTTTGTAGTCTTTACTGATAATCAGGCACTTAGCTATATCAACACTCAAGAGAGTTGAGTAATAGACATTTGAAATGGATGGAATACATCCAAGCTTTTACCTTCACCATCAAGCACAAGAAGGGATAGGTGAACAAGGTGGCAGATGCACTAAGTAGGAGATTGTTGACAGTGCAAGAGATACAGATCAAGAGCATTGGGATAGAAAGTTTCAAGGATCTCTAAGGGATCTCTATGGGGAAGATGAAGACTTCTGGAGGCTACAACTGATTTTGAGAATCACTTTCATAGTCAGTTCTCAGAGTATACATTGCAGAGTGGATTTTTATTCAATGGGAATCAATTATGTGTTCCAAGAGGATCAATGAGAGAGAATCTCATCCAAGAAAAGCACAATGGTAGTCTTAGTGGTCATTTTGGTATCAACAAGACAATGGAACTAGTGCAAAGGTTTTACTATTGGCCCAAGTTTCCAAGGGATGTCAGGAGGTATGTGGAGCAGTGTGTAGTTTGTATGAAAGCCAAAGGGGGAGCTAGTAATGCAAGTTTGTATCAACCTCTACCTATTCCCAACAGACCATGGGAATGTGTTAGCATGGATTTTGTTGTAGGACTCCCTAAGACTAAGACAGGTTTGATAGTGTCTATGTGGTGGTAGATAGATTCAGCAAGATGAGTCACTTTATCCCTTGCAAGACCACACATGATGCTAGCTACATTGCTCACCTTTTCTTCAAGGAAATTCTAAGGATCCATGGATTGCCTTTGAGCATTGTCTCAGACAGGGATGTGAAGTTTATGAGTCATTTTTGGAAGTCTCTATGGAGCAGATTAGGTACCAACCTGTCTTTTGGATCAACTTGCCATCCTCAAACCGATGGAGAAACTAAGGTGGTTAATAGAGTGTTAGGTAACCTTCTAAGATGCCTAACCAAAGAGTATGGACAGACATGGGACATGGTCATATCACAGGCTGAGTATGCATACAATGACAGTGTGAACAGGACTACAGGGAAGAGTCATTTTGAAATAGTGTATGGAATGCACCCAAGAGGTGTGTGTGAGCTTAGAGATCTTGAAGTTATGGAGCATAGGATTGGACATGCAAAGGAATTCACTCAAACCATGAAAGAGATTCAGGAGCAAGTAAAGAAGATAATCACCGAGGCTACACAAAAGTTGAAGGATAAGGTAGATTTGTAAAGAAAAGATTTGCAATTTACAGTAGGAGACTATGTCATGGTCAACCTCAACAAATCTAGGTTGAAGAAGGGTACATCAAACAAATTGCAGATGAAAAGAGTGGGACCATGCAAGGTGTTAGCCAAGTATGGGAAAAATGCATACAAGGTGGAGTTACCTGCAAGTTTAGGGATTACACCAGTGTTCAATGTAGCTGATTTGATCAGGTATAAGGGATCAATCAATGACTTCGATCGGAATAGTAGGGAGATCTTCAAGGATGTATGCAACATAGCCTTACCTACTCCAGACAAGCTACAAGTAGAGAGGATCTTGGAGTCAAGAGTGAAGAAATCTACAAGGCATAAGGTGTAAATGGAGCATCTTATCAAATAGAAGAACAAACATGAATCTGAGGCTACATGGGTAGAGGAAGCTCAGTTTAAGAAGCAGGGCATTGATGTGTCACTGATCTCTCCTCACATTCCTTAGTGTTTGTATAGAGAGGGGGAGAATGGTGCAGGAGCACCCCATAGTTCACCTAGGAAAGTTGATTAGAAAGTCATGATTTGGCAATTTGTTTAGGCCAAATGTAGCATTCTCCTCCTACCTCTTTGAGTTTGTGCCTTAGAGACATTTGGGATCAGGTATTGTGTTGGTTAAGGTCATGTTGACCATTTGTTAGGTTGAGGTTTGTCTACAAGGATGGTTTAAAGACCTTAGTAGACCTTTCTAGGTGTTAGATTCTCTAAAATTTTGCAAATAAGGCCTATTGGACTTCACAAGCAGCCAAGGAGCAGTTAGGAGTGAGCTTAACTATTTTTGAAACCTTTATAAGGTGTGCCTCGACCTGAAAATAGGGTTGGAAGCATTCGAGTTTGTATTTAGTTTTGAAAACAAGAAAACAGTGATATTTTAGCGTGCATTTCCTATTTTTTTGCTTGAATTAGTATGTTAATGGGTTGATCATGGCACTTTGAATAGAGTAGGATGTAGTGAAATTGTTTTTGAATCATTGTTTGGAACAGTAGATAGTTAGGTTATTCATTTCAAGCTATCTTGTAATTACTTTGTTCTTTCTTTAGTTGCTGTTCTGACTAGCAGTCTATGAAAAATGGGGTTTTAGCTCACATTTCCACTATACCTAGTGTACGGGCTTGTGGGGAATGTGTCTAGGCTCCATGTATGTAAATAGGTTAGGGTTAGGAGTCTGTAGGAGTCAACGAATCATGGAGAAAGTCTTCTCCTAGGCGAGCTTGACAGTGCCCGGCTAGGAAAGATAGGTAGTGCAAAGCACTTGGTTTGCAGGGGTGACCTTTCCCTGTCAAGGCATGGTGTGGAGAGGTAGATAGATGCCTTGAAAAGACTTAGCATGAAGGAGGAGGCTTCATCAATCCATTTGGTGGTTGAATAAACTGACAGTTTGTTGTGTGGTCAGGAAATGGCTTTAAAAAGGCCTAAATTGCTAAATGGAGGGTTATGACTGTGTACGAACATATGAGGTTTAAGACTCCAAAAATCTTTGAGAGGTGGGCATAGGCTATAAGAATCTCAAGGAAAAATTGGTGGTACTTTGGAGAACTTAGAAGAACATACCTGATCTCTCGGAGATGGAGACCTAATTGGGGCTCATGGGCTAGTAGCCTTTTAACCCTAGATGAGGGTTTGGTGAAAGCGATGAAAAGGTGGAGTTTGGTGAACCTTCAAGAACCCTAGGAGGATGGTTTGAAGCTATTGGAGACATCTCTACACCCATGCAAATATCTAATTGAGTGTTGAGGATAGGTTAGCCTTTAGGGTAGATTGAGGGCTAAGGAAGAGTTGGAGACATTGCACCAAGATTGACTTGGTAGGTTGAATTGTGATGGTAGTGGCGTTGGCCAAGAGAACCAACGGAACCTAATCAAGAAGTAGGTCCTATAGGTTAAGGTGGTGAAGCAAGGCACCAAGGAGGTCTTGCAAGCAAGACCTAGAGTAGGAAATAGTGAGTGATTCCTCCAATCCCCTCCCTATCAAGTTTGCTTCGGCATCCTTCAGTACTTGCGGGTCCATAGCTGTGAACTTCCCCTTGTGCATCACTACCTACACTTCGCTATTTCATCGATGGCCAACATAGGACATTCACCCACATGACGAGTCCTGCATCCTCCTTGGTCGCCATCTTTCAGCCGCCAGTCAAATGAAAATGTTTGGGGTCCTTCCACCTAGCGTGTTCTTCCTTAGGAAAAAATTTGACATCTTGAGGCCCTTGCGGGTCTGCCTTTGTTGTACGCCAAATGCAAATTTCCCTCGTCCTTCTGCCATTTCCAAATGGCTGACGTTTTCCAACATCCTGCATCGTGGGTTTCGTCGAGTCTGATCCCGTCAAACAACAAACCTAAGTCTCCTTTTGTAGATCCTTTCTTGTGAATTACCAACCAATCTTTTCCATCATTCCATGAATGTCATGTCTTTAATAGAAAATCCAAGGGTCCACTCTGCCTCATGGATCTTGTTGTTCTAGTGGCCATTAACCATTCTCACAAGGTAAAACTAAACTAAGGATTCCCTATGGGTAGTTCCTTGCGGACCTCCATCCACCTTTTGTCATCACTTTAACACCTTATCAACAGAGGCTGAGTCATTGTTCCCATCCGCACTGTAGACTCTGTGGTCTTCCTCGCCATTCAGGTTCACATACGAAAAAATGCTAATTCCAACCTAATGCGAGCCAAACCTTGTGGGGGTCCATCTACGGATCACCCCACCGTCATTTCCGATTCTAAACAGCCGTGGAACCTCGTTAGACTGCTTTGTGGACTCCGTCCTTGCAATTTTCCTATGAGTCTTCAATGCGAAAATGACTAAGTTCAAATGATTTGTGGACCTTTCCCTATGGGTTGCCACTTGTGTCCTGTTGTCTTCCGGTTTCTATTTCCAAGCAGCAGTGCCTTCCCATCCTATCACATTGTGGAGTCTGAGCTCTCCTCTACCGTCCAAGTTCCTTCTGGAAAAATGACCAAAGCCAAGGTGTCTTGTGGACCTGCTAGTGCAGAACACCTCCTGTAGACCGTCATCTCCTCTTTGTTGTTCCTAAATGGCCTTCGTCTGAAGGATTTCTGCCAACTCCTACCTGCATACTTCAAAATGATCAAACCAAAGGGAAAACATCCAGACCATCTTGGCCGCCTGCAAGTCCCACATTGCAGTATTCCTCTTGCGGGTTTCTGCTTCTTGACCATTGTTTCTCAATGGTAGAGCTACAAACGTCTGTGATGCCTTTGACTTCCACACTCCTTGAACCCGTACTAGAAAAATGACCAATCAGGTGATTCAAGAGGACTTTAAAGCTAATCTCCACCCATACCAAATGCCTTGTTGAGGACCCTGACCCCCACATCTCCAATGAGGAACTTTGCGTGCAGGTCACCGTCTGCAAGCCATTGTGACCCCAACGTCATTCCACTTTTGATTACTCCTCATGGCTCCCAGCCCAAGGAAATCCGCATCCCTGGGCCCGCATTCTTGCAATTGACCCAAACGAGCCACAAACGATGAATGCTAATGGATTTTATGATCTTTTGAAGATGAACTATTGGATCTAACTCATTTCACAGGAATCAACTAACACCTCCCTGATCTTTTTTGTGAATGTGCTTACTACATCTTTGTTTGCAAGATTTATGGAATCTACTATGGGGCCATCAAGGAAGTCTATCAAGAAAGAGAAAGGAAAGAGGCATGCAAAAGAAATGAGGGGTAAAGAATAGAAGGATCAAATGAAGTACCAATTCCATGGGGTGGAGGGAACCTCCAAGGTCTCCTCTACCTGAGATTCAACATTAGACACCAACCTAGGGCATGTAGATATTGATGAATTCAGATGAAGGGTCATGATTAACCCTACAACTGAAAATACCTAGAAAATATGAAAGAGTGGCCTCACCAAAGCATCCGGCATCCCACCTGCACTTGTAGCTCCAAAATTAGTGATGGTATGCAAAGAATGCTACCATGGAAACAACAAAAAGATTATAGATCACGATGGAAAAGTTTTGGAAAATATGTCTACCTAATCCATAGGCCAAACATTCTACATCCCTACATTTGACCCCATTGAGGAAACAAAGAAGGGATATGCCAAAAAAGTGTTGAAAGGAGACCCTCTAGGGTGTAAAAAGTTGATTAACCAACATTGGTTGAAGGAAAAGAGGGGTAGTGCTGCTAAGGTACCCCAAGAGCTATTCAGGAGAAACTTCTACGAGGAGTAACATGATTTGGTCACCTTACTAAGTAGAGTAATGGGCCTCCCCACTGTGGCTTTCTTCAAGGAGTGGATGTTGTAATGCCCCTCCGTATCGATCATTCTAGAAATTTGTGTAAGTATTTATTCATGGTTTTGTGATTTATTGTGTTATTTGATTATGTGGAAAACATAATATGGTAATAGACTTATTTGAACAATTAACTAAATTAAAATAAAGTTGCAAGGCAGTTTAAATAAAATCAGAAATTAAAATAATAACTAAGTAAATTAATTCTATGAAGTATTTACGATATGGTTTGTGATAAACAAATAAATTAAATTGCCATGTTATAAGTAAATGTTTTTTTAAATAATTAGATTAAGTTGTACTATTTAAATTATATTATAATAACTGATGAGTTGTTATCATGAAAAGATAAATATTTTAATGTGGAAAACAATGTGATTTTTTTAAATAAAACAATTTGATAAGATTTCGAACTGATAATTAAATCAAGAAAAAGATAGAAAAAGATGGATATGAGCCATCCAAGGCTTCAAACAGATTTTTGTATTGGAAACTTGTTTTAATATGAGATTCTTACTTGATTTTTGGGGGCTTTTTTGAAAGAAAATTTTGTTTACATTCTTTTTATCCGGAATTAAGTTTTAGGTGCAAATAATTGTTTTGGGGGCAGAAGCTCGTGACATTCTTGCCTTCTCCAACTCTGCCAACAAGCCACAACTAGATTGACTAACTAATTTAAGAATAGAATATCTTCTTTTCCATGGATTGAATAGAATTCTTGAATCAAGAATACCCTACTTACTCCATTCGCCAAGTCAATTTCTCCAACTTGCAAATTCCTCCCATGTTTATGGGTGCGATCTGCTACCTGCACCAACCAATGATTACCCAAAAACCAACTCTTCATTCTCATGGTAATTTGGTGGCTCACGTGGGACTCACGCTCCGAGAGCTTCTACCACCTCCTCTTTCCAAGCAAACACCTTTGCCTAATGCATTTGCTTTATGTATGGTACACACAATTCGTTGCCACTCCTTTCCTCGAATTTATTCTCTTTATTATGATTTTATTTGTGAAAATCAGTTTTGTATCTATGGAGAGAGAATTCCATATAACAAAATGACTGTGGTGTTTGTGTATATCTTTCTATTATTGCATTGCATGTGATAGCCCTCTTTGAGGTAGTTTCAACCTATAGATTTTATTTGTTTTACATGTTTCAAGCCTCCTCTTAATCCATTTGTATGTGCAAATGACAATCAATATATATGTATATACTTATAGGATCCACCAGATAATTAGATGTTGGTTTTGTAATAAAAATAGTAACTGATGGAGATTAAAATACCTTGCTTGATCCCTTGTGTATGTGACGATGATCTTTCTCTTTACTGAAGGCATGAATCATTTTATGGTCTTCAATCTAACTATCTTCAGAATTCAAAGCTTTATGGAAAACAACATTATATTCTGCCAACCAGTTCCTTTGTCTAAATTCAAATTATGTTTACCTAGCAGTTCCAACCAGTGCCCATAAATTTTCCCTTCTCTTTATGCGACCTCTTTGTGGGTGAGATATGCCTTTTTCTTAATTAACACCATTTGTATTATAAATCGTCTTTGCTCTTAAAGGATGCTAGTGGCTTGGTTACCTTGAGGACACACAGCCTTACACCAATCTTTTATTCTTGCTTGGATGTTTCTTAAGCCTCTTTGACACTACCTCAGCGCAACCTCTTCACCATAGTGGTGCCATTCTCTCTTTTACTCTGGTTGGATATGTATTCTTCTTACCACCATTTTCCCCAATTGACTTAACTTTTGATTGATTTTGAAGATTTAAATATGAACCATATTTTATTGTTATTTTCATTCAACACCTCTCCTACAACCTCATCTTGGCTCAGCTGAGGTCTTGAAGGAGGAGGGAATGAGATAAAGTTTACAAGGTTAGGAGGTGTTTAGGAGTGCACTAGTAATTCTAAGATTTTGAGAACTTCCTTGTGTAATACATTTTGTGCATAACCTGCAATCATCTCATTCCATGAAATGTCATCTCTTTGAGGTGATTCTATCCTTCAGATCATGCCCCCTATCTACATTTCACATTTTTTTTATACGTTCTCCACTTGCTAGTTATATGTTGTTGAAAGTTTCTTATGACTATTCTTTTCTATTAATGAGATTGTTTCTTCGTTTAAGCATTATTTTATTTTGGTAAGCGTGATTAACAAAATTGATTTGTTGGCTTGTAAATATGATTACTTACACTTACTTGTACATATGCTACTGGTAATTTGGGAGTTTTCTATTGAATGGAACTTTGCTAGAGAATATTAATATACAAATTAAATATATAAGTATCTTAGACAGTAATGTTGGTCTATCTGGTGAAAATATATTATTTGTCCACTAGTAATGAACTTAGTTTGAATAGTATTATCTTATTTCCTAGTTTATCCAGAAAGCCACAACAAATAAAATTTGCATTTGTGATAGAATATATATATATCATAAGAGTATGTAGTCCATGAAATAATGTTACACTTTCAATGCAGAATGAGTTTTCAAACCAAATAAAGTATACTTAAAGAACTTATTATGGTTGATGATTCATTAGATTGAACCCCCTCTCATCCCTAAATTATGTCTTATTAGTCGCTTGTGTTAAAGGGCCTCTCTAGAATCTTCTTTAGATCTTTGTAAAGGTAGTTATAGGGTTTAGGTATTTTTCTTTAGATCGGAACCCTTAACTAAAATTTTAAGGTGTTTAATATATCTATATATCTATAGATGTATTATGTTATAATTTGGATAATAGAAAATGAATTAGGTCCTTTTGAATTCATTGGAGTTTATTTAAATTTTATTTTATGTTATGTAGTTTTGTAAAAATCAAGTATGATGGAAACAAGAAATTAATTTACTATAGAGAAATGGAATGGGTAATTTAATTTAGGGAATTGTTTTTACCTATTAGATAATTATGAGTTGGAAAGGGAAAGATTATGAAGTATGGAAATAATCTAAGGGATTTAATTAGGCTATTGGGATGTCTTTGAAGGTGATTGAAATGAATATGGAAAGGTTTAATGGACAATTATTATCTTAAGAGTTGATTTTAAATAAATTATTATAATGCTTTATGTGGTATTCAAGGTATATATATATATATATATATATATATATGAAGATATATATATTGTAATAGGGTTAAAGATAAAAGATAAATGTTTTAGAAAAGATTACAATAGTATCTAACAAAATAGTTTTAATTTGATTGCTTTTATAGCTAATTAGTGTGGGATAATATCCTTCATGGACTTAGTGATTGATGTACATTTGTGTTGAATATGGTATTTGATTTATTATTATAAGTTAACAAATTGATTACATTGTTTTATTTATATTCTGATAAATGAAGGGGTTTGATTAAATAAGTGAAATTAGATTTTCGAAGGATGTTGGGTTCCTTTACAATTATGTTAATAGTTGAATTGTTTGTGAATTATTTTGTGAGTGGCCTTTCGTGAAGTTGTGGTTAGTAATGAGTTTCAGGAATGTGGGTATAATGTCTTTCGTGGTAGTAATGCTTGTTTCTTCTTATGGATGATTGTTGTGCCTACTAATATTGAGTTGTCTCCTTTTGGGTCATTGTTTTGTGGAAAGGGGTGACTTCATGTAAATCGATAGCTTATGAAATTGTGTTATGAATAAGGTTGATGATCCCCTAGATGATGTTTCCACACTTGTTTTCATATGGTTGTTGGTGAGAGTTATTTGTACCTAGTTAGTTCAGGATCTTGATTTTGTCTTTTCTTGATGGGGAAACCATGGTGTTAATGAGTTGTTAATCTTCCAGAGGTTGGAGGGGAATATGTTTTCTTCTTGCAAGAGTTGGTATGGGGGTCGAGGAATCGACGAGGTTGCCTGGGTAACCCGAGATGGGGGTTGGAAACCTAGTAGGATCACATTGGGTAACCCATATCAAGCCATGCGTGTTTACTTGAATTTCATGTTGTTTCACTTGAGATTGGTTGGTTTCATGGTTTTGAAAATTTAATAATGGTTGATCTTTATACTTGGATTGTGTTTTGGTAGGTTTAGCCTTGCACTTGGAAGTTGCTTATTTATGGAATTCTAGCGTTAGATGGTGCATGCCTCACTTGTTGTATCTACTTTTTGGCCTTAATATTTTTGTGCAAGTTGGCTTACCCATTTGTGTGTATGGGATTTTGTTGCTAGTAGGTAGAGTGGCTTCCCATGGGGGTTGGAACCCTAAGTGGTATCCTAGGTAACTCATGTGGACGTTGAGTAATCACGTGATAACCTAATAAATAGTTTGGGGGATGGGTAGAATACACACACTAATAAAAGATAATGGATGCCTCTCTCATGGACCAAGCTCTTGTTTAGGCTTAGGATGAGATGAGAAGGCCTGTAATGGAAAATCAACCACCTTTTCTTCATGAGAGGTGAGTTGAGTCCACATGTGTAAGAATGGGGGTTGGGGATCAGTTGAGGTTTCCAGGGTAACCTAGGATGGGGGCTGGTAACCTATGAAGATCCACATTGGGTAACCCATGTCAATCCATGTGATGACACTCTACCCTTTAGCAACCTTTCATGTTTGTTGTTTTACCCTTGTTTCTTTTTTTCCTTTGGAAGTGGATGTTATCTTGTTTTGTGGTTGCTCTCGTCATGGAGTCTTGTTTGTCATTGTTCACCTGACTGTTTGGGTTGAGGGTATTTCTTGTCAACTCTTAGCATGGGGGGTGGGTCTTCAGGCCCACATGGTTGCGTGGAACATGCTATGCACCCCATTGGGTCCCCAACTGAGGATTGAGATGTGCAGAGTTGTACCAGTTGTGGTGATTTCAGGGATGTGCCAAAAATGGATCTAGTCTTGACACTTTGTGCTCGTTCTTTTTAGTTGTATTATACTATCTTATTGTATGGTTCCCATTCATGTTGGGGAACACTTCTATATTAATGTAATTCTTGAACGATGTAAATTTTTATTATAATTATAATGAATGTAATCTTTGGCCTTATTTTATGATCTCTGATGGATCCTTGTCATTCATGAAATGTATTTAGATACTTGGTTGTATTATGTATTATTGTTTAATTGTATGCAATCCTTAATGGTGTTGTATCTGTAGAAATATTTGTAATTATGTTCATGGATGTGATGGATTGTCTTATTTATATAACGTTATGGATGTACATTCATCAATTATTAATTCTATATGGTGGTTAAGTGGAATACTCGTAGTTAGATAATCATTGTTATGGTTTGGGTTTATGTTTAGTAATGCTATCATGTGTACCCCAGAGGATGTGGTATATGATGTATATGTATCACTGCATTATATGTGTAGGTTGTTAATGTTCATCATATATTATGTTTTACTTAAAAAAAAAATATTGTGCTTTTGTTGTTAGTTCTTGTTGTCCTTTGGGGTTTGTGTGGAGGGGTGTTACAGAGTTCTATTTCATTGAGGAGATCATTCATGGAAAAAAAGAGTTCTACTAGGCCAAGATCATTAGTGACAACATGCACGAGCAACTTATGACTATGAAGAAAACATCTCAGTTTTGCATGACCTCCTACCTAGTATACCTATTAGCAGAGACATTCCCATACAAGGCACTCTTTGTTGCACATAACCCAAATCTAGGGAGAGAACTCAAGGTGTATGATCACTACCCATAGCTGCAATACATGAATTTAAAGAGAGAATACCAGAGATTTAATGATGCCTTCATTGGGCACATTATTAGACTCCTTGGGGGAGATTTTGAGAGAAGAGTCTCACATAGTGCATGTGCATTCATCTAGAGATTCAGGCACTTGTTCATATAGTTCCTAAAGTTCACATATATCAGAACAAAGGGTTTATCTGAAAGACCCTACAAGTTGCCTTGGTGCCCCAATGACTGGATGATCATATTGTAAGTCTATCGGTAATTGCAAAATTCACATGCTCTATTGAGAGATAAACACAGAGTAGGGATTCCTTATCCCCTAACTTTCGGGCAAGGAATGCATGATGTTCCCACTACCTAGTGCATGGAATATTCAGAAAAGGAGATAGTTGAGTACAATTTGGACCTCCACACAACTCGACCAAGAATGGAACCCTATAGAAAACTAAAGAAATAGGTTGGAAAACAATATGCTCATCTGCCTCATATCGACGACTTCTGGGCCAACTACCGGGATGATAAGGAGGAGCGAATGAAACACTACATGTGGATGATGACCCAATTTGTGTGGTCAATAAACTTGTTCCCAGTGCCTGATCAAATTATGGAGGAGGATGAAACCATTCTTGATGTGGCCAACTTTTTGTTTCCATTAATAGATTGGGATGAAGCAGAGGTCAAAGACCTCGATATAGTAACTCAGCCAATGGAAAATAGAACAAGGAAATGGGTAGATGCTCAAATTGCCTAGCTTAAACTATAAGGTGTTGTATTAACCTATAGTGAGCTCAAAGATGAACTCAAAAGTGAAACCAATAGTGGAGTAGTTGTTTCCCCAGTAGAAGAGATCCCTAAATCTCCTCAATCGCCAAGATCAAGGAAAAGGAAGGATGTGTCTGAATGCCAACCCAAACACAAGGTATATACACAAAAGGCTACATAGGGAGAATCCTCAAAGAAGGTGAAGAAATAGGAGGATTCAGTGAAATGACAACCATTGAGGAAGATCCCCAACATGAGGGAGAGAAAGAGGTCGAGTGACCACAATCACCACCTACCACCTCCGCTCCCACCGCTACCACTACCATTGCCACTTCTCCACCTCCCGCATCTCAAGCACTACCTATTTCCTCTCCGTCTTCCATGGACAAGGTAGTGTCAAATGAGGAAAAGTAACACTTTTCAAAGGAAGACATCGAGGCTCTCAACACCAAGCACATTATAGAAACCTTGGATCAAGAACTTGAAGAGTAGTTGTCCCAATAGCTCAAGGATCTCGCGGAAGGGATCGTCTGAAATCATAAAGAAAAACCAATATCAATAGAGTCTCAAGGCTCAATTGAACAAAGACCGATAAAATTCAGAGGACAAAACCAGCTATCTCATAAATAAGGCTCGAGAAATTATGAAAAAGAGATCATTAAAGCTCTTATTAGGTCGTTTCTCAAAGTCTATAAATAAAGTCATAAGAAGATGAAGTTGATCGTGAATCAGCAAAAGGGGAAGCTCAGGTGCCTAATTGGCTGGAGAAATAGCTACACATGAAAGCCCCTCCAGTGGTTGTTGATCCAAAGGCTAGACTCAAAGCCATACTATCTAGAGCCCAAACAAAGCTAAGGAAAGAAAAGAAGCCAACAGTCCACTCTCACATCACAGTTGATGCATCTAGATTAAGGATAGTGCAAATTGCTACCCAGTGATAGAAAAAAGTGAAGGGGTTAGCTATAACATCTCCACCATAAACTTGGGCCCTGTGACAAGAGAGCAACAAATTGGTGAGTTCCAGGGGTTTGTAGAAACAATTATGCAACAATGAACAAGAATCAGTCCTCTAAGGAGGAGCTAAAATCACAAGTAGTGGATCTCACCACGTATATTCAACAATGGACTTCCTTGGAGTAAGAAGCCCCAACATCTTTTGTGCCCCCACTTCTCCCCCAAGAAGAACTCACCAAGATGGAAAAGATGAAGAATTGGACCAAGGCCACTACAAACTATTTCCAATGAGTGTTATACAATGGTGATATGGGCATAGGCCACGCTGCTTGAATGACCATTAAATTTTGATACTTGTAGAAGCAATTGGAGGGCACATAAAAGATATGTCACTAGTTCATTGAGTTGTATAGGATCACCTATCCTAAGCTTGAGCCATTCTTAAGATGCCTGAGAAGACATGGGAGAAGGAACTGGCACCTGTAAAAGATGATCACTGGCTGGTGGAGATTTGGAAAATGGGCCTAGATCACAGGAGGGAAATCCTAGAAAGAGTGCTACATGAGGTTGAACTTGACCTTGAATGGGTTGCGGAGCATAGAATGGATAGTGAAGACTAGTTATCTTAAGCTGATGACAAGCTATGACATGCCCGCCCTTGAGTTGGATCCAGAGAAAATTAGGCCATTCTTCTATAAGAAGATGGAGCAAGGGGCAACAAATGCATTAACATCAGATTTCAAGGACTTTGCTATAGGGGCATTCACATAGTCCCAATAAGTATTCAAGGCCATGCCTAGATGCACCAAACATTGGGAGAAAATAACTAGAAAATCTAAGAGGTTGACCTTCCAAGTCCTTCAGTTTGACATCATGGAATGGGACAAGCTTCAGGCATTGATTGGGAAATTTGTGGAGTATGCCACCCTTCAGAAAATTGAAGGAAAACTAGTGATTAATGATGAGTTTCTAACAATATAGCTGAAAAAAGAAGGTAGTCATTAGAAGAAAAAAATGCTATAGTGTCAAAGCTACTAGAGGAAAAAATAGGAATGAGAAAAAATGTATTTTATATTGATATATTTTGGGGGTAGGTGAAACCCTAATGTAAAATGAATCTTGTCCACACAATGAAAGTAAATCCCAACCATTCAATTCACTTTTGGAAAACTATAAATAAGGGTCTCCTCTCATTTTCAAGAGAGAGTTGAGTTGTGTAAAGACATGTTGTAGAAATTTTAATAGAATCTCATTGCTTTGGTGGATTTTTGTGTTTTTCACAAGTTGCATGATTCACCTTCTCAAAGTTGATAGATTTAGATAGATTTAGTTTGTTGTTCTAAGTACTTCAAGTTACACATTGATGTTGAAGAATGTTATCGTGTTGATGCCTTCCATGTTCACGCGTTTTGCTATTTGTTGATGTTGAAAAGCAGTGTAAAGCTAGTCTGAACATTAATTTACTATTGCACTTAAAATTCATCTTTTATTCATGCTTTATGGTGAATGAATAGCTAAAAAAATTGTAGACCTTAGAAGATAGCACTAGTTTCATGAGACTGTATGCTGTTTGGTTAAGTGGAACTTAGTTTTGGGAAGGTTTTCCACTGTAGCATCCTCCATTGTCACTATTCATCATTAGTTCCAGGTCTAGGAACTCTTCTCTCCCTTTTCCCTTTTGACCTTTCTTTGAAATAGTAGTGAAAGCAAAGTCCCTGCATCATTGTAAAGTTAAATTTGATGTTGAGCAAGGAGTTTTATACTACTATTTTGAACTTGTAGCAATAGTACATCACTTTCAGAATCTCATAAACTCCTTTTGAAGATCCAATTCCCTCCTAACTTAGTAATTGTCCATGCCCCTTGTGATTACCAGCTATAGACACATAAAATGTACTAGCACACTTGATCCTAATTACTAACACTATTTCATCCTAAATCATCTCTTTAGCTTGTCATCAATCTTCATCCCTTAAATAAATAAATCATCATTTATATGATTAAGTCATTCTCTCTTGTTAATTAAATAAATCAAAGTTATTTAATTAACCCTCTAGTCTCTATTTAATTAAATAATTCATTTTATTTGATTAAATCTCTAAAGTCATCTTATTAAATTAAACCTTGTTTAATTTAATCTAACATCATCCCCTTTTAATTAAATAAATAAAAATCTTTATTTAATTAAATCTAAATCACATTCTCATCTTTTCATTTAAATCAACCAATAAATCTAAATCAAATAGTCACATCACCTAATACCTCATTAAATTAATCAAACCTTGATTAATTTAATCCTGGTCATCCAATTTCTCTAGCTTTTGCCACTTGCACATGAAAATACATTTAATGGATTTATTAAATCTCTATTTTCTTTCAACTTGGCATTTTTAGGGGAATATTCCTCCAAGTTTGAAAATCTCTCCAAGTGAATTTGTACTTCCAACAAGAAACTCATTCCCTCTTACATGTCCTTGTGCATTGAGCCAAGTGGCATTTAATTCATTCTTTTTCCCTCTTACATGTCAGTTCACTATTTTAAAATTCCACCTAATTTCATTTATTGTGCACATTCATCAAAATGTGTTCAAGCTTCCTCCATTCACATCTTGACAAGTGGCACTTTCTCATTGGATGTTGAATGATCCCACATTGCTTCATTTTGATTATTCCTCCATCTTGTCTTTCTATAAATAGAAGGCTCATCCTTTGTTTTGATCATCCACAATTTGAGTAAACTTATTATACTCAATTTCATCTTCAAGCATATCTATTTCCATCAATCTCATCAAGGTCTTAGCTAGGTTATATATATTTTTGATCATGGAGCTCAATTGAATCTTCAACAAAGTGGATCATTCATCAAAATTGCATCATAGGAGTTGAGAAGGGGCCAATTTTCACATCAAATTGGCACCAATTCCCCCATGGGATTAAGAGTTTTCTTTACATTGAACAGGATTTGATAGCTTTTGTTTATGTTTGCTTATGTTCTTCATCTCATTTCTTGTTCTTTGCAATTTAAATGGATTTCATGGGGAATCTTGATTCTCACTTGCATTTGATCTAATGATGTGTTTGTTTCTCATGTTTGTGCAGGTCTAGGATTGGGGTCCTACATTTGGTGCTATGAGGGAAAATCTCAAGTTCTAATCATGTTTTTTAACAAAATTCTATGCTTTTCTCTATTTTTTGGTGTCTACAGGGAACTACGCCGATATTAGTCTAGTGATGCCATACAACACCACTATCAGTACAATTGTGCCATACAACGATGCTACAAACTCTAAACTCTGCCCCTGCCACCTTCCCACCAAGAAATTCAAAATTTCAAACTGCGACATTGGTCCAATTTTTAGGCACTGGGATTTTCAAACTTCAAACTCTGTCACTAAGCAAAACTGTGTTGCCATCACACTCTCTAGTTTGCTGTAGAGTGTCACTTGCAGACCTAGTGGTGTTATACAATGCCATTGAGTTCTTCAAATAGAGTCGCATATATGGGTTGTGCCGCTAGAGTAGGGTAAAAATATTAAAATCAGTTAATTTTGACATGTGCTTTTTCTATTTGGTTGCTTTGGGCTACTAACTGGTTTCCTAACCTCTGTTTTGTAGTTCTAAACTAGGTTTTGTAGATTGGCTTAATCAAAGGTGAAGAAGGGAAACCAAGTTGAAGTTTCATAATGACATCATCATCTCATTACATCAAGTGTTTTCAAACACTTTAGTGTTTTCTTAACACTCTTTAGGGAACTCATAATCTCTTCTAAGGACTTGTTACCTTTCATGTGCTTAAGACATACTAAATTTATTTTGGACACTGAAAAGAATGCTTCCAAAGCTTTCATTTTTTCTACAAAGGGTTAAAAAGAAATTTAGGAAAATGTACTAGATTTTGTTTAAGGTTAACAATTGGACAATCAAAATTTCACACTTCCTTTGGTGCTTAAAAAGAAGTCACTCTTGCTTTGAAAGGATAAAATGAACATGTGATTCTTTGTCTTGTAATCATTTACCCAAAATAATACCATCAAAAAGATGTATGCACTTCTCTCGTGCCTCATTGTGATATTGAGAATCAATGATCTTAAGTTGGGTAAAGTGATTGCCTCCACATTTCATTTGGGATTAAAAATTGAACAAGTCTT
>VDFB02135539.1:0-20678 GCA_007258455.2 Sequoia sempervirens
TTAATGTTATATGATTGGGTATGGGGAATTGAGAGTGATGTGAGAGGGGGAGGGGGGAGGCGCCAAATGAGCTTCCACCATCACGTTGTTGGCCCTGTTAAGTAGATAATATTAAACTATTCTCGAAACAAAGAGAAGCTCAATAAGGTAATGCACTTTTCAATATAAGAAATGCATCGTTTGAAACATCAAACCAATATGCAAAGATGAAAGAAAGTGCTAACTTTTCACTATGGTGGCAAAAAAATGATTCTTTATACCCTGAATCCATGCTATGCATCATAATTTGAAGTTGTTTCCATTCCAATGTTCTAAGTTTAGTTTTTTTGTATGGATTTGTATGAGTACCATATTGTGTTGTGTGTGGATTTGGTTTCAAAGCTCTGTTTCTTCTGTTTTTAGTGGTGACATAACTCTAAAATTTGACTTTTGTGCATAACAGGTTAGTGGAAAAATTGACAGCTCTGAAGGGTTTAGAGGCTCGATTGAGATAGATACGGATATTTGGATCTTGTTGTTGTTGTTGATGGGAGGCTAGAGCTTAGCCATGAAATTTTTGGCACCATGCTTGAGGGTATGCCAAAGGGGTACTCTCTACTTACATTTCATTCTTGATCATAAATGTTGTAAAATGATATTAATGCTTCAAACTTAAGATTAAGTTTCATTGTTATAATGATCAAAATGTTATACTTTTGCTATACACATTCCAAGCATTCTCTTGCCTACCGCTGCTCTCTCCCTCCTTTTGAGAATTTTCTTTGTCATAAAAGATTCACATTTTTGTCTCATTTACACAAATTTATCTGAAGCGCTAGGAGTGAATAAAGATGTAAAAGATGATGGATTATGTCTAAACAACAACTCTCCATCTTATAGCTAATTAAATCCTTAGTATTTGAATAGTTTAGAGCTCAAATAATGCTTGTATATGCATGTGTAGCAATAAAGGAGCCTATGTGAAGACTAAAATTTAAAACATCACTTTGGTATTTTTCCTTAGGCAGTGAAATGATATTTTGAGTAATACAAACCTACACACACATTGATATTTTTAGGCATTGCATTGAGGAAATTTTTTTCTCTTATACCTACCCTCGGCTAGACATGGAGGTATATAATATTGGTTTCTAGGTTTTTTCTGTAAGTAGTTAATTTCACAAAGGAAGACTAAAATATTCTTAATGTCTTGTCAGGTGTGAAAGCATATGAATCACTTGCTGAAGGAACCATTTTGTATTCATCCAAAAACTGGTTTGTTCTTTCTTTTATGTTTCTTGCATGTGTTTTTTTTTTAGGCTCTGAGAGATGTAGCTCGACTCTTTCCTTTGCACTTTTCATCTATTTTTATTAATTACGGTAAATTGTCCTCATAATTTTTCATGTAGATCATTTGTAACCTTATTTTTCTACCAATCAATTTGCAAACCACTCACATGATAAGGACCATTTCACTAACTTGTAGTCATCCATTACTTCATATGTTGGGGTTGTAATGTGTGCCAATAAATCCTGATGATTGTGAGAACTTTAATCCTACAAGTGTACCCAACTTTCTCAAGTAAAAGTATTACCTTATTTTATAGTACTTTAAATGGTTAATTGAAGGTGCTTCTTTAGATCTGAGATAGTTGAACCCTAGATTAAAATATGGTATTAGATGGGCAGTATAATGATAAAAATGAGGTCCATTGAACACAAATTACGAACATAATTTACTGGACTATGAATAGTGTTACAATTATAACTATTTCTCCTTTACCTACCTCTGCATTAATGAAAATGATGATCCCTATAAATCTAACCATGAAAGTGTTGAAATCTGTAGTATTTGTAGGACTCTGGAAACTATCAAACATATTCTTTTTGAATATTTTTATGCTAAGGAAATTTGGTACTTATTCTGCCATAAGCTGAAGGTCTGGAATAGCAATGGTAAAATTAATTGGCATGATATTCTGTTTTGTAATTTCAAGCTCAAGTTTGTTTGTAAGCTATTTTGGTATTTCTTATCCAATGAGATCATGTGGCATTTGTGGAAGGCGAGAAATGATGATAAATTTAAGGGTATCAAGAGGGTACTTACTAAGTCTTGCAAGAGACTCACTTTCTACTCTGTTGCTCTGCAGGTTTCAACTCTTGTGGAGATATCAATGGAGAATTTATTGAAGTCAATAACTGAAGGTGCTACTAACAATATCAAAAAGGATTTGAGAAGTGGACCCGCCTGTAGGTTGAGCTTGGAAGAGACCGTGCTGTTCCAGCAGACATTTGATGAGCTCCAGAGAGCAATTGATGAAGCTGCAAGCCCAGAAAGACAACACGGCCCCCAACAGTTGGACCCCCAAGGAGAAACAATGGCGAACCTTGATATTGAAGAAGTCAGAAATGAGGAGAATGTAATCAACACTATGTATTGTTTACGTTGATTTGAATAGCAACAACCTGTGGTGCTGTTAACAACAATTTGTATTGTCTATGCTAGTTTTGAAAACAATTGGTGCTTTTTGGTTTCTTTATTGCTGTGTAAAGTACTGATATGGTATATTTCCTATTATGGAAATGCTTTGATGTTGTACTGATCCTAATGCCAGATAGGCATTTTCATGATATGTAATGGACCTTAAACTATTTTCAATACAGAAAAAAGAAAGATAGTAGATATTGGAAGTTCATTACATGTCTCATGTATGTGTTAGTATTTTAATTTTGTTTAAGTTGTTCAAGAGCTTGATTAGGTCAAGAATATGTTCTACAAGCTCTGTTCTCTTGACACTGCTCAACATTTTCCCTACACATTTTCTCTTCAATCCAGACGTTTCTTAACTCCTTCCCTTGTTAGCCCTTGGTTGTTCTCAAGTGTAATGCTTTTTCTATGCATCTTGCAGTCTGTATGTATGATCAATCATCTCTTATGAAGCATGGATAACCTTTCATGGAATTGTTTTTGTAATTAGACAATTTCGATTGTGAGAATAATCATTTAATTTGTATAGAAGTAAGTCTTTTTCATATTATTTGACTTGGTATTGTAAACTTGTCTTTGTAGGATTCTCTCGGGGGGAACAACAAAATTGTGATGATAGGTAGACTTGTTTCTTAACTCCTTCCCTTGTTAGCCCTTGGTTGTTCTCAAGTGTAATGCTTTTTCTATGCATCTTGCAGTCTGTATGTATGATCAGTTATCTCTTATGAAGCATGGATAACCTTTCATGGAATTATTGTTGTAATTAGACAATTGCCATTGTGAGAATAATCATTTAATTTGTATGGAAGTAAGTCTTTTTCATATTATTTGACTTGGTATCTATTCTATGATTTAAAGAACCCCAAAATAAGAAAATTAATAGGTTCCATTTGTTTACTTTCTCTTAGACACTTGTTTAATCAGTGAGACCCTCAGAATGTCTTGTTGATAACCAACAATGTTCAAAACTCCTGAAGAGGTCAGATTGGTGTGACATTAGATTTGTCTTGCTGAGGGAAGTCATTGGCAAGGCATGGACTATTAGAGTGAGTTTTCTATCCTATGCCGATGATTGATCTCTCACCGATGGGTTGGCTTCGGTGGTCATCGCTAAGAGTCTCCACGATGGTAGATTTCAACGAATATTTTTTTTTATAAAAAAATTGCATTGTTTCATCGCAATTTTGACGAAACCCACCGATGAATCACTGAAAAGGTCCAACAAAGTTTCTATAGTTGCAGCAAAGGATTCATTGTAACTCCTTGCTCGATTCGTCACAATTTTGACGAAGTCCACTTACGAATCACATAAAAGGTCCGATGAAGGCTTCGTCATAACACCTTGCCACTTTCGTCGTAATTTTGATGAAGGACACCGATGAATCACAGAAAAGGTCCAACAAATTTGCTTAGCTGCGACGAAGGCTTCGCCGTAACTCCTTGCCCATTTCATCGCAATTTCGACGAACTCCACCGACGAATCACATAAAAGGTCCGACGAAGTTGCTTAGCTGCAACGAAGGCTTCATCATAACTCCTTGCCCATTTCGTCAAAATGGCGATGAACTTCTGTTGTTGTTTCAACGCTTCAGAAGAGCCATTGCAATTGCATTTTGGTTGTAATTCTTTGGTGGATACAAGAAGTTTTCGTCGATATTCTGACGAACATCCAAGTCATTTTATGGTGCCGACGACTGACGAATCTATGCCGTAATTTCAATGCCTAATGTGTCGTCAGAATTTCGACCAAAAAAATAGTGATGAAATTATTTTCGTCATTTCGTTACTTTTCTGACAAATATTTGTCAAACAACCGACGAACGTTCGTCAGAAAATGGAGCCAAATTCAGTAGTGCCTACTGTGTTGTGCTGAAAGGAATCAAGATTAACTAGGAAAATAAATAAAAATAAAATTTTGATGATTGGACTTAAAAGTGAACAGGATATGAAAAGTGTGGACAATGATGGTGCTAAAATTGAAAACCCTGATTCTCATGATATTGTTGTTTTATGTCATTTGAGATAAAGAGCACATACAATTTTATATACATAGCAAATGAAGATTTGAAACTAGTAAATCGAAAATGTAAACATTGTAAGATTTTCCTTAAACAATAATTCACATACTCACTTACAAAAAAGGGTGAAACATTTTTTATTCAAACTCTGTTTTATTTAATAGACATAATAGTAAAAGAATATTTATAAGTACAAGAATATATACACTGTTTCATAGAAAATAAGGAATGTTTCATAGAATATACAAGTACAAGAATATATCATCATCAACATATCCTTAATTAATACCTATTGCAATATCCTTAAATTGTTCAATCTTTGGTATGAATTGTTGGCAGAAAAAATTAGGATTACTTGGATGCTTCTTCCATTCATTTTGTATCAACATATGTTCGTGAAGACACAAAAGTTAATAAAATATTAATGCACGTAACTCACAATTATTTAAATAAGAAACTTTGTTAACTTGATTATTTTTAAATAGTTTCCATTTTTATGTTGAACATGTAACAAGGCAAAATAAGCTCAAATTTTCAAAAAAATTTGTAGCTCTACCAACATCCACAATAAATGCTTTGTTGTATCAACATATTCATTCACATAAGCACAATATTGAGGCTCAATAATTGATATTCATTCAAATAAAAGAAGAAATAAGTATGGAAAACATAAGAAAAATACAAAATGATAACACAGTCATGGAGAATATTTGATACTAAGATGTTATCCATTATATTGCTTCAATTGATATGTATTAATAATAGAAGTCTTCAAAATGGAAATGATATATGATGATGATAATTTAAAACTAGGCCTTGGTTTCCTTTTTATATAGAAAGCAACAAGCTACAAACCTTTTACAAAAAGAAACAACCTTTCATAACTACTTCTTTTACTAACAACTATTTAATTAGCATAATTAAGGAAATAACAAGACTTAAGACATTTTGACATATGTTTCCATTATTCAACGTAGAAGACCCATGATCATTGATCTAGAAAAGTCTTCCTCTCCATGATGAACATCCAAATGCTCTCGCCTTAGTATCCTATTCTTCTAAAACCAAATACTTTTCCTCCCACTGATACACCGTAAAATATGATGGCAACTTATATTCTTGGATCTTTTGCATGTTTGCAAGATGAGTTTTCCATTAACTATCTAGTAATGCCTTTGTATCATTGAAAAACTTTAGGTATCCCGCATCAAGAACAATCAACCCATCCATGATCTAATATAGCCTGGGAAGACTGGTATCATCATCCTCCTGTATATGAGTTACGCACTTATGAACAACCTGACTGAATTCTTTCTTCCACTTATCCAAGTCCTCCAACTGATCACCATCTCTCACGATTTCAGGTATATACCACTGTTTGCAAGTATGGAATAAATCTATTCGTGTTACAATATTTTTACCAAACCTTTGTACATACTGAAATTCATCAATAATCATCTTCATAGTTTGTTTAGTTGGATTTAATGTTGTGGGTGCATCAGGATTTCTTTGTAAAACTTTGCATAACTTAGCCAAAGTGTGGTGAATAGGCTGCCACCTTTTGAACAAAGGATCTAATACAAGCATATGTGTCTTTATTTGATCCATTGCCTGCTGAAGTGTTTTATAACTATCATGCACATTCTCCAGTTTATCCATAACTGATTTTATCCTATGCTCAAGAATATTTTCCATAACTTCATAAATTCGTCTTTTCACTTCATCTTGGGTTTGATTGTTGGCCTTCTTTACATAATCCACTTCCTTCTATGGAGTTTTTACCTATTATGTAGAAATGTTCTTCACAATATCCATTGGAGCAATAGGAGGCCTGTATAACACCATCTCCTTGCTTTGTGAGGGTCCTTCTCCTGATCTTAATTGTTCTTTCAATTTGACATTATCCATGAATAGTTCATTAAATTCATCATTTAGGAACCTTTGTTCCTTTTCATACTCCTTCAATCTATCTTTTTATCCCTTAACAATTGCTCGAGTGAACATGGCCGAATGCATGGTCATTATGGCTGCCTCCAAAGGGGTGGTATCTTGTATTGTCCTTACCATCGCTTCCCCTTTCATCCCTTGAATTACATCCAATAATTTTGGCTTCTGTGTATTTTTCTGTTTGATCCATATGGCCAGAGTTTCAATCTTTGGGTTATACCTAGTTCCACTCACACCTTCATTGGAGTCAAATTATGCAACTAGCATTGGATCTTCCTGAGCCAACACTTGATCAAGCAAAAAAAAATTCTTTAATTCCAAGCCAGGGAAAATGAGCATATTGCTCTGCAAAACCATTTCTCTAGTCTTCTGGGGGCTAATGTCAATGTTCTCAACTCTTAATTCCTAGAAAGTCTATGTTACCATTTCATTTTTCTTTGATTCTTCAATTCTTGCTTCAGTTGATTCCATCCTCTCTTGAAATCATTTTATCTTCATCTTCATCCAAAAATCCTTAAACTCAAGAGTCTTAATGAATTCATCATCTTCTATGAATCTCCTAGCTCCAATTTCCCTTTCATCTTCATGTACCTTTGTACTTTTTTTTCTTCTACATCACCCATCCTTTCCTCATATTTATGGGCACTGGTCTCAAGGATGGGATGATCAACTTCGATATCACCTTTCAATGATTACAGTACTGTAGCCACTTCCTTAGTATTGCCCACCTCTTCAGTATCCTCATAAGGTACTAACTGTTCAAAGCTTCCTATCTTCTATCTTTTGGGAGGTAACTTCTCCATGGAAGGCTAAGAGGTTTCACTTGGGGTATGCTCTATAGCTACACCACTATGATGTTCTTCGAGATATGCTTCCTTCTTTATGTACAAGTCTTGAAATATACCAATTATCAATTCTATCCTCTTGATGGGGTCCTTTTCCTCAACAAAGTATCCTAGGAAATCCTTGGACCTCCGCTTCGTCCTTTCTTCAACCTTCATATATTCCCATTTTTTCCTTCTAGTATGTACACCATTATAAGTAATGCAATTCCTTATGAAATCTTCAAAATCTACTTGGTGTGGCACTCTCATTTTAGTAAGAAGATTGTGCCTTATGTTGTTCATATGATTTTTAGGGTCAAAGGCTCTTTCTTTTCTAGATTTCAATGCATATCTTGTCTTCAAATAATACTGTAACTCCTCTAGTATGTCTGAGCCTATAGTCGAATCTTTACACTTGGTTTGGTTTGGCAGGAAAGTTCCTTTCTTCTGCTTGTTCATTAAATCTTTCTCCATCCACATCATTTGCCACATAAATTCAATAAATGCTAATCTAAGGGGCACAAATTTTGGCAGTATGTGTGGAGCAATAGGGCATCCATAAACTCTTATTATTGTAACTTCCGGGAGGAAGAACCAATCTCCAAAATTGTGTGTATGACCCTACTCTAGTCTTAAAGCCAAAGGTCTCACTAGCTGAAACATTTTGGTTGACAATCTTGGTATTGCATTCCCAAGAACTTGAAGGATTTTGTGTACAAAGTCTTCGCAGAATACAACAAAGTTGAATTCTTGCACCAACTGTCCCAAATATAGCACCATTTCTAGACAGGTGTGGGATTCCCTTGCTCATATACTGTAGCCAAGTCCATTATTTTAGTCCATTGGTCCCTATTCTAGTACAATATCATATGACACAGTAGGGAATAGTTTCTGAATGTAATTGGTGCTCCATCCTCTATAACTTGGGAGAATTCATCATCTAACACCTTCTCAAGATATGAAGCAAAGTCATATTCAATATTAGTTTCAGGGTTTTGAATTCTCATGGCCATCATCATTATGCCTATTGGCATTTTATCTTGAGCATATATCTCCAACACTTGGCAAAGAGCTAAATATGTATTCACAAAGTAATACTGAAAATCCGTCACATTAAATGGTTTAGTAGTGGTAGTAGAGATGGGGAATGTTCTATTACCAATTCCTCTTTTCATATATAGGGGTACCTCATCACTTCTATAAGTCTTTTTTAACCGAGCATAATCCTCCTCACTTTTCTGCAGGTTTATCTTGGTCAAAGCCTGCTTGTTTAAGCCAAAACACTCGATGATAGCTTTTCTAGTTACTTCTACAATTACTGTGTCATTTGGAAACCTTACTGTTTTGGTAGCTGAGTGATAGTGTTTGGCTAGCAGTCTGATAAATTCTACATCAACAAACACATTTGGGACAATCAACCTTGCTATATCCAACATCCAAGAATTTGACATTGGAATCTTCTCACTTCTCTTACTGTAAAAATACCAAAATAGGTCCCATCCAGATTTGGAAATGAGGGAATCCCTACAACTTTGTGCGGTGTCCATGAGAAACTTCTTATTACCCTCTTTAGTAGAACCTAGAGGTATATCTAATATGGACTAATGGAGTGGTCTCTTCTTTACTTTAGGTTCTTCATCTTTGATTTTAGGCTGACTTTCTTTTACTTTTGATTGTTTTCTTTTAGGAGGCATGTTTCAATTTTCTCTACTATGGCTTCAAATGAAAAAACCTTGAAATATTTTTATATTAACAAAGCTCTTTCAGAGAGTTTTCATGCACTTACCCGAGTATTTCACGCTTGTAGGACTTCTTCTCGTATCCTTAGCTCCTTCCATGCTAGTGTACTACAATTGAGTGCGATATTGGGAAAACTCACTTATCTTTGGATGGTGCGGTATTAAGTCATATTAGTTTTGGCAACTGATGTGATTTGCTATAAATTGTAATGATTCCACATTTACCACACTACAACCTTGCTCAAGGCTTCTTGCTACGGGGTTGTAGTGTATATCGCTCTACCACATATGTTGCTCACCTTCTCGGCGGTATAGCAGTGTATGCTTTTGATCATTACTTGAAAAGTGTTGATGAGACAATCTTATTTATCTAACCAATATCTCAATGTCTCATCAAAATATATCTTATGTTCCTATGATGGTTGTCGGTGTCGATGAGACAAGTTAATATCTCTTGCCGATATGCCACTGTCTCATCAATATTTTCCTTCGGTAGTATTTCTTTATATATCGGTGTAACTCTGCCATGTTGGGGAGACTTGTGATTATTGTTGTGATATAGTAGTGTTTTTCCCTTCCCTTCTGTTGTTTTCCACACTATCGCCTTGCTCAAGGCTTCTTGTTGCGAGGTTGTAGTGTATACAGCTCTACCACATATGTTTCTCACCTTCTCGGTGGTATAGCGGTGTATGCTTTTGATCATTACTTGAAGAGTGTTGATGAGACAATCTTATTTGTCTTATCGATATCTCAATGTCTCATCGACATTACTTCGTTATATCCAAGAGTTGTGTTTCACCAAGCACTTGTAGATATACCTTGTCATTGTGACATAAGTGATTCTCTCCTCGATATGCCTATATCTTGTTGTAATTTCACTATTTTACATAGTTGATGAGACATATAAATAAGTCTCTCGACATAGGGGTGGCTAAACCGACACTAACCCGAAGCTGAATTCGAAGCTAAAGTCAGAGCTAAAAGTGATGCTACACTCGAAGCTAATATCGATGTTAAAGATGACGTTATTTGAGGTGCTAATTAGCACCAACTTGTATTGATCGGCGAAATAAATGCCAAAAATCGAGCCATCCCGATAAATAGCATTGAAATTTTCAAAAAATTGCCAAAAAATACATTAAAACAGTGGGTGGAAGCAAAAAATGGAGCAAAAAGTGGAGCAAATCACAAGGATTTGTTGTAGTGATTGGAGGTCACTGAGCTTACAATCTGCATCTGATTGCCCAAAAAGTTGGGTGCTTATTTCTAGGAAGATGCATTTTCCTTGAAACTTAGCCAAATTTTGCATGTCTTTCATCTTGCCTTCACCTTTGGTGTTTTCTGATTGATCTTCATTTGCAAATGCTCGACAGGTCTTGTGAACTTGCAATTGGATTGATCATGAATCTAAAAGGATGTTGAGAAGATTGCTTGTAGAAAATAGCTACAAAAAACTTCATTGGTTTCCCATAATGATGGGTTCCCCTAGTCAGTAGGGGCTCTTTTGCCTTGATGTCCATTAGTTTATCCTTCGTTTTACGTGTTTGAATGATCAACGGTTGTTGTCATTTGATATGTCTTGTAGATTGGCGAACAAGCTCATTGTGAAGCTGAGCTAATGCCGTGAAGATCGCTTGGAGATGAGCTTACCCAAAAATTGACATCTAGATAGTCTCATTCTTGGGCATCCCTAAGCTACAGGGGCACTTTTTTTATGTTTTGACTACTACCTTTGATGCTATTTTCTTTCAACATCTTCTATCTTCGCCTCTGTTGTTGGTGATTGATGAATTAGGTGAACCTACTTGATGATGTGTTGGAAAGCCAATAGAATTATGAAGGAAGTGACTGTCTTGGCAAGACTTGATGACTGCCTTTGACCTCTTGAACTCACGGGTGCCCTTGGTCAATAGGGGCTCTTTTGACTGTAGCTTCATCATTTCCTTTAAGATCTTCACCTCTTCATACTTTGCATTCACTGTTGTAGCTCGATTGAATTGATCACCATTGTCGATGATGTAGACGCATTCACCATAGCAAATGCTTTCACCATGCTGTGTGTACGAGTACTTGAAAAATTCACCAAGGCATTAACTGCGTAGCAACATTCTGATAGCAAGGTATGCATCTTCCAAACTTAGAAAATTTTCACCATTTTTGACCTTTAAAAATCCCCTCCGTCATGAAGCATCTTTTTGAACATTTTTCACCATGGATTCTTCATTGAAGCTTTTGAGGGTTAGATTTTGAAACTTGGTACTAGCCATTTACCATCAATGGCTGCGAAGGTCCTAACTTTTCTACTGAAACATGAAAATAGACCCACCAAAGTAAAACAATTTTTTTGGTGATTTTGACTTGACCAGTGTGATCGTGAAGCCAATTTATCTTATCAAAATCATTTTCAACTAATTCTGGAAAGGTCCTATTTTTAGGGGTTTTCTTAAAATCAGGGGTCTGAAACCCTAATTTTTAAAATTTTGGAATTTTGCACGTATCTTCCTTGACATAAACCCACAAAAAGCCTATGTTTTGTTTGACCTAAAAAATGGATTTTTGACAACAATTTTGCATGATTTAGCTCATTTTTAGCGAAATGCCTTATTGAAGCAAAAAAATATTATGGGTACAACATTAGGCTCCATTTAGTGACCATGTTGAATACTTATGGCATAGGAGAACCGAGAATCTCTAGTTTTCATAGACCAATTTTCTTATCAGTTGGGCATGTTTTCAGGACTTATTTCCTAATTCACCTAACAATTGGAGTTTTTCTAATCACTTAAAAACAAGACTATCTAAGAAATCACCTAGAACATGATAATACTTTACGGAACAAAGAAATACATAACTACATAATGTTAAAGCAAAATAAATTTATTTACAAAGAACTCACCCTATCCCCGAAGGGACGCAATGTTTCAAGTATTGCCTACTTTATGGCAGCGCGAAGAGCCTCCCATCGATGTTGCTTCTGCCTAAAAGGATTTACTTCTCTTCTGATGGGAATTGTAGGAGATAATCCCTCTGGGATGAAGATTCTTAGGTATTCATATATCCAAGCAAAGGTACTCTGAAAAAAGTTAGAATATGATGCAAATGGGAAAGTTGATACCCCTGAGGCATTAGTTATGCAGTAGTCCATCCTTAGGGTGTTGAACTCTTCAAACCAATCAATTGAGTTCTAAACTCAATTTTTATAATGTCATAGGTGATTTTCGTTGACCTGAAAAAATATCCTTTGACTACCTCATGGATCAGCTCTATATCACCTTTAACACATAGGATTTTGATTCCCATGTCTTTGGCATCTTTGAGGCCTAACAAAAGCACCTCTTTCTCAACTTCAGTGAATTCCAATTACACAGATGGGTGCAATTGTCCTTTAGGGGAGATGATCATTTCCCCCACTTCTGGAACTACTGATGAACAACCTCCACCAAACTGTATTTTCCATGAATTTGTGTCCTCTTTCAGACTCTCTTCAGAACAAGCAATGTTCTAATCTTTAATTTCTATCTTTGGCAGAGTCATATAATTATTGGGACCCATTTCAGGCTTTGTTCCTGCTAGAATAGATGACTTGAGCACAACCTATTGCTTTACAACTTTGAGAATCTAATCTAGTTGGTCTGGGTGATCCTGAAGATATTCCAGTTGAGAGATTTGTACCTTGGTCTTCATCATGGAAGTCACGATGTCAAATTTTTTTGAAGATGGATCTTGAGCAATTGGCATAGCATCCTTCTATGAAGACCTGGGATTGGAAGTGGAAGGCACCTCTTCACCCTTTTTGTTTGATCTCTATCTTTCCTCCTCTCCTTTATGTGCTTTGAAGTCTTGAACATGTGTAGACACAGGAGTTGAAATTTTTTCATGATTCACCATAAGAGAATACTGACAGTATGCTTCTTTTTCTTCTTCAATAATGGGTTCAAAGTATCCCATTGCAGAGTCGCCATCGAAGTTGTCTATCTGTGGTAAGACAACGTTTGAACTTGTTGGTACAAAACTAGAACTGGGAGCAACTTCAACATATCCCATGATTTGGGTCATTCTCAGATTCTCAGGACATGTGAATTCGATATATGTTGATAGTGTCATGGAAACAATAAAATATTGCACTGTGTCCAACTTTAATCATTGGTCTTGATGGAGATGTTGGAAACCATGGCTGGAGATTGTCTTTGTTTGGTTGGTACGGTTGCTAAGCTAGAGATATGATAGAATCTATTTTCATCAAGCCAAAAGTGATCATATTATCCTCCAACTCGATGGTGTGTTCTTGTGCACTCTTCAACTTTGTTCATTTTTCCGTCTTGAGGAAGAAGGCTATCTCTGATGGAAGAGCATGTATGAAACAACTTATCAGAATCTCTAATGATGGATCGAGTGTAGAAGAAAGTCATGTAACAAGATGATTAAATCTTGCCACAAACTCTCTCATGCATTTGTTGTACTCCATCTTTGAATTTGTAAGCTGGGAAAACAACACATGACTATCTTCAATGGGCTTGAATCTCACCAAAAAATTCTCGCTCATAGTTTCCCAACTTGTAATAATGCCTAGTTTGAGGTGATTGAACCAGTTTGCAATATTCCCAACAAGAGTCTTCACAAAGAGATGCATTGCAATGTCTTCATGTGGCACATGCAAGATAGCGCAGGTTGTTGTAAATGTAGCAAAATGTTCATTTGGGTGTTGACTTCCATCGCCATGAAATTGGGGAAAGTGCTTCCTTGATCCTTTAGGTAACTCATGATTTACCTAAAAAGCCAAAGGTCCAATAATATTACCCCAAGGAAATGAAGGTGGATGCCTCTCGCCAACATTATTGTTGCTACCATCCATTTATCCTTCTATGGATCATGCAATAAGACGCTAGAGGATCATTCCCATGAAATAAAGCGTTATATTTTTCTTGAAGTTTTATGCCTTGTTGCCCCATGCTGGGCACCAAAAAATTGTTGGAATTTCAATTAGCACCTCTGGAGTGCTTATAAAAAATAGAGAGCTATGCACAATGCATGATGACTTCTCTTCTAATTATGGAGGGGAATCTCCCTCTTGTTTTCTAATGTTTGCGTAAAATTAAAATGGACTAACGATCCTATCTTTTTTACTCAACATGCATGACACAAGGGTGCATAAACACAATGCATTGCAGCTAAGGTTTTCTCTAGTTTCTGTAGATCTTAATTACAACTAGGCTAACTTTTAATCTATCCTATCTCCTCTAGATAAATAGAGCAAGAGCATATAGGAGTGGGATTGGGATGGTTGGATCACTTCGGTCGACCGTATCTTAGAACGAGTCTGAGGCTCTAAACTCTCAGATCTACACTAGAATAAGGTCTAATGCAAGCAAACACTCTTACGGTAAGATGAATCTCATGATTTCCAAGGAGGAGGAACCCCTGTCCGAGGTGTAGGTTGGGATGCAACTCACTAGAAACAAAAAAGGATGATGAACTAGATATCAAGATTCCCCAGGAGGTGATGACACTTGTCCAAAGTGTAGGCTGAAATACAAATCATTAGACAACATCAAATGATAACCATTGGCATCAAAATACTCAAGGAGGTGACAACACTTGTGCAAGGGGTAGATTGAAAAAATAAATTATAAGAATAAGATGTTGATAGAACTTGGAACTTTAAATCAAATTGCATATGCCTTTTGATTTATTTCTTCAAACTTGCTCAACGAATTACAAAGATTTGGGATAGCAAAGGTATGAAATCATACACAATTGCTTATCAAACCAAATGACTCTCATCCAAGAGTGAACAAATATAGAATTGCAAGCTTGTTGGCACAATGGCACAACAATTTTGTGTAGTAAATAAAGGTTACACAATAATGAGCAAAGGATCTTATTTATAGAAGCTCAAAGGAGTAGGCAACCCTAAAATATCCTTGAGTTAACAATGAGTTCTTTCCAATCTGCAAGATTTATTCCTATGTCTAAAAGTAGGTAACCTAACAGTTAACTAGAAATCTACTTCAGTTAACTAAAACTAAACTAAAAGAGAACTCCAAATACAAAAGTGTCTCCAAAATAGACATCCACAATTAGTGGAGATAGATATCCATAATTAGTGGAAGTCCGAAATAGACATCCATAATTAGTAGAAATAGGCATACATGATCAGTGGGACAATGGGTTAACTTGGAAACAAGAATCAAATTTAACTCCTATTTTTCATAAATGCTATTTTGGAGGGTAGGACATCCTAACTAGGTGTTTTACACCTCTTCACCTCTAGTCAACAACTCCTCTAGCTAGTTGTTGAATTCTTTTGCCTCTGGGAAATTGATGCTTTGCAGGATGATGATGCGTCATCTCAGCATCTCTTCACCACTTGCAGTCTGTTGTTGATATTAAATATTATTTTCAGCTGCATCATCTAGCCTTGTTGATATGACTGTAATTTTACTCAAACCACAACGAGCGGGGTCACCGTAAAATTTGTTGTGGATGAGGTCCTTGAAATGTGTTTGCACGTCACTGAGACTCACGTAGTCACCACCTTCATGTTTGATACTAGCAAGGAATTGATTGGTAAATTTGGAAGCTCCATAGCTGGAGTGGTGTCCTTTGTTTCTCCCATAGCTTTGTGTTTCTAACATTTTTCTTGATTCTCCTCAATGAAAGAGTGTTGTATGATGAAACTACTAATTTTAACTGTGAACACTCTAGTTGTGAGAAATTCACTCAAACTTGCTACACATGCAGAATTCCAATGATATCAATCCTCTAAATTGGCCTTGGAAGGCTATCAAATATATGAGGTGAAACCATATGGAACTTGTGGACTTGAGTGCCTATGCTTGTCAATCTATCCAACTCGACCTCTAGGTGTGCCTAATGCAGATTGATGTCAGTTGTTTTTAGAAAAACATGTAGTAAGACCAATTTGGTCTTGTATTCATCTTGAGAGCATTGCATTCTAAAAACCTTAAAGATTGACTATGCACACGATACTGTTTAGAAAACTTCTCTGAAAACCTCTAAAAGAGCCCCCGTCGAGAAGTATTTTTTTCTGAAAAAAATCTAACACTTGGGTATTGTAGTGCTTCAATGCTAAACAAACCCAATTTGTTTGATTTTCAAAATTGTGACTTTTTTTGGAAAACCCTAAAAATAGGGGCAGCAAGGCTACTATTTCTAAAAAAATCCAACATGTGGGTTTTGTTGAAAAATTTGTGTTGATCATACCCAAAAGGTTAGATTTGTGAATAATCTCCATTTATTTGGACACGCAAGAAGATCTAAGACAAGAATAGAGGAAAAAGACAAGAAGAAGCTTGGAAGTTATCAATTGCCTCTCTGGATCTTCAAGAAAATTATGCTTGAAGATGCAACCTTTGGTAAATTGTCCCTCTGTGCAACTGATCTTCAAAAATATGAAGAACAATGAAAAACCCTCTATCAAATCTTCAAATAGACGTTGGAGAGGAAAAATGCTTGTTCTTGAGCTTCATCCTACAAAGAGAAATAATGAATAATTAAGCCTAGACTTGATACATAGTGTTTGATGTTGAATCAATCAAGTTTAGGTGCCAACACACGATTGAGGAGTCAATCTACCTAATCAGGAGTTCATTGTAGCAAATTACACCAATTTTGGGATGTTTTAGACATGAAAGGCCTTCAAAAATATCCTAACTTCAGTCAACTGGATCTATGTTGACATTAGGCATCCAGGTTGAGGAGTTGAAGATATTTTCATTCTTTTTCATGGTGAAGTGCCTATGTTTGATCCTCAATTCCAGTTGCTAAGTTGATCTTGAGGTGTTGCTGATAGATCCATTGCTAAGATGGTACAACTATGATGAAGTGGGCTTGGGAGATGCAAAGCTCAAAACCCGAGTCTGATGCCTATGATTCTTGGGTGCCTTTTCCCAACAAGGTGCATTTTTCACCAAACTTAGTCAATTTTCAGAGTGTTCTTTAATTCCTCCAATTTGATCTTCCATGCTATGATATGAGATCACCGATGACTGATGAGTTTGACGATCTTGCTAAAACATGGGATGGATAACTAGTTCAGTCCTATAAAGGATGACTAGCTTTGAAAATACTGAAAGTTGATTTAGTTGTCTCAAAATCTTGGGTGCCCTTGGCCTGTAGGGGTTCCTTTGACCTTTTGACTTATTATATTTAGTTTGTAAACTTTCACAAACTGCCCTAGTTTGATCTTTGTTGCCAGATGTTTTATTTGTCTATTGTCTTTGTTGATGGTGTCATTGTTGAGATTGATCAAAATGAAGAAGGTTATACTAGAGGTCACTGAGCTTACAAACTACATCTGATTGCCCAAAAAGTTGGGCACTTATTTCTAGGAAGATGCATTTTCCTTGACATAGCCAATTTTTACATGTCTTTCATCTTTCCTTCACCTTTGGTGTTTTTTGCTTGATCTTCATTTGTGAATGCTTGACAAGTCCTATGAACTCACAACTGGATTGATCATGAAGCTAAAAGGATGTTATGTAGATGCTTTGTAGAAAACAACTACATAAAACTTCATTTGGTTGCCCAAAATGATGGGCACCCCTGGTCAGCGAGGGCTCTTTTGCCTTGATGTCCATCAGTTTATCCTTCGTAAATTATGTGTTCGAATGATCAACAAATGCCATCATTTGATGCATCTTGTAGACTGGAAAACAAGTTCATTGCGAAGCTGAGCTTGTTGAACCCCAAATTAAATTTTTTGCTACACTTAGGCATTTTGAAGAAATGTTCAAAAGTCTTGTTAAAATTGTGAAAAAGGTCAAAATTGGGGTTTGTATGACTTGTGCGAGGGTCAAAAACTCAAAATTTCTAAAATATGATGATCTAGGTTTTCTCAGAGAGACCAACTCTACAAAAACCAAATCTCAAATTTTTAGCCCTAAATTTTAGGAAAATTTCTATTTTCAAAAGCTTTTTGAAAATAAAACCTTTTTCTGGGTTTATTTCAAAACAAATGTTGGAAATTTCTTCTAAAAATAGAAAATCTAAACATAGAAAGTTTGGCTTCTAGTGTTCAAACTAATTTTGATTGGTCAAAAATACTTGTTCATCAGGCTGGTCTAGTCATAATCACAAAAAGATCAATTTTTCCCAGGCGGGTCTATTCTGCTTTTTCAGAAGCTTTTTTAGGAGATCCAAGGCCATTAATGGAGGTTAGTCAACTGCTAGGTGTTAGATTCAAACATTCAAGCACTGAATAGAAGATGAGAAATGATGAACGTGCACAACGAACAAAGAATGGAGAAGGGGAGCTATGAAAGTTGAAAAATACAAAATTTTGGCTAATTCTGGAAACTTCAAGCGCCCTAGCTTAGCCTAGGTGCTTGGATGCTCATGCCTTAGAAAAAATTTCATCTCTAGTAGTTGGGCAATGATGAGCACATCAAACAAAGGAGAAAGTTGAAAATTGCAAAATAAAAACTAAGTCTGCCAGCCATGGGCACCCCAAAAGGAGATAGGTGCCCAACTTTTCAAGAGGTAAAATGATAGAATTAGGGTTAGTGCTCCCGAATAATTTTGCTCAAATTATTCTCAGCTTCGTGGTGAATCCATCAGCACAATCATCTAATCAATCAATCATCTAAAATTGAAGATCGAATGGAGAAGTCTTGGAAAAGAAGTAAAATGAAAACCATGAAATCATCAAAAAATATTCTAACTAATATTCTAGGCGCCCTAGAAGGAGACAAGTGCCTAGGGTTTTGGAGGGCCAAATCCAATAGTTATGGTTTGCAAATATGCTCAATCTCTTTAGAATTTTGCTAGTTTCACAGTGAATTTCTTGGCATGATCATCAGATTTGTTAGATTCCAACAAACTCAAAATGAATAAAAGGCATAACATGAGGTCTCAAGATTCAAAGTTCAAAACTAAAGAAAAATGACTAAGTATGGAGATCTTGAGCACCCCAGAAGGAGAGAAAAAGGAGCCCAAGCTTTTGGGGCATCAAATGGACAAATTTGTAGTTATAGCCTCCAACATGACTTCTTCAGTCTTGATCAAGCTCTCCAACACAATTGTTAGCTAGTTCATCGGAGTTGACAAGCATCAGATATTACAAATTGATTGAGGGGTAAAAACCATGAAAAATGTCATAAGCCAAAAGAAAAGTGAAAATTCTCAAAAAATAAACTAACTCTGGAGGAGTTGGGCGCCTTAGGTAGCCAAGGGCACCCAAGTTTTTGACCCCCAAGATGCAGCTTTCAGGAGATGAAGCCTCCAAAGAACCCCCTCAGAATCCTCTGAGCTATCTAGCGAATCTGACAGCCAGTCAATCAGATTATTCTGGCTCCCAGAATTATGAATTCATCAGAAGATCAAGGGAAGCAAGCAAGAAGTTGGAAAATATGAAAAAATGACTCTTTGGTGATCATGGATGCCCCAGCTAGGGGCGCCCAAACATTTGAAGGCTTAGAATCAGTTTTTAGGGTTTGACATCTCTAGAACAATCATCTCAGATTTAGTCAAACTATGCAATGGAGTAGTCAACTAGATCATTAGACCTCTTGAGCTCATGGAGTTGTAGATTCATTTGAAGGGTAAAAAAATAGTGATAAGAGTTGAAGAACATAAAAATGGCTAACTCTTGAAGAGTTGGACGCCCTAGGTAGCCAGAGGCGCCCAACATTTTGAGGGGTTAGATGAAGTTTTTATGAAAATTTTCCTCCAAACAAACTTCATCATATTCACTCAGCTCCTGTGATGCCCCCTCAGTTTGCCTTAGTTTGGAAAACTACTTGGGTTGCATCTAGACTTTATGATGTTGCTTTCTAGACTTTATGTTACTGTTCCTGGACACTGTGACTCTGTTGGATGCTACTCAGACATTGTGATATTATGATGATTAGTTATGGTGACTGTTTGATGATACTATGATGCTTAGCTTGATGATATTGATGATCTTGTGGTATCTGATTCTTCTTATTTATATCATATTTAGCAAATTAGTTGATTGCTTATTTGACTATCATGGATATGATGTTATGTGATTGTAGATGTATGTGTTATCATGTTTTGATATTCGTTGTTATGTGTTGGTGATGGGAACAGTGTCACATCACTCACTTGTGAGCGCCCTATGACTGTCATTTCCCTATCATGGTGTGACTGACTATTTCATTTATGTACAAGTTTGACCCTTCGTTTTGCTACAAGCTGCAGGTACATGGCATTAACTCCACCTAATTATCAGGCCTGAGCATGCTAGAGCCCAATGCAGTTGTTGTTTCAGAGGTAACATTGGGTCTCCAACTTTGAGCCATCGTCCTCGTTGAGGACAAATCCATGATGTTTTGTCCCGTTTGTGAGGTCTGTTGGTATTGTTTCATCTTTTTGTGGTTGTTTTACCTTCGTCATGCTTTCGGTTGATAATTGTTTGACTAATCATGGAGTTATGTCTATGACTTGTTCTTTGTTTGATTATTTCATTATATTTAGATTGTCAAAATTGAAGGCTTAGTTAATGAAAATAAAAGTCTAATTAAAATAAAAATAAATATGGTATTTAATTTTATTAAATTAAGACTTATTTTTCAAATAGGATATTTAAATAATATATATATATATTATTATGTTTTCATAAACAAACTCTATATGTAATTTAAAATAATAAATTAATAAATTAATGGTATATTGTGTGCAAAGGAAAGAGAGGGTTAAA
>VDFB02135540.1:0-25521 GCA_007258455.2 Sequoia sempervirens
TCACTATATGAGATGGATTTTTTACAACTTGGACTTAGATGATAAAAATAGGACTCAAAGTCCATGAAATTGATTATACTTTTCATCCCATCCTATATATGTTCTTTCTGATGGTCATTGAAAAGCAAGAATCTGGTCAATATTATACATATAGTACAAATACTTTGCATCTAATATTGCACTAATTTCCTTACAAAATGCTTCCAAACCTTGCTTTATATCAATCAACTTATTTACAGAAGTATTAAGAAAATTGGTGTCAACCTTGTTGTCATCACAGATAAAAAATGATAGAATAGGTGTCAATGCTCTAGCTCCAAATTTTCATTCAAAATGCTAGGCATAATCTTGATTGAATATTTTCAAAATGCTTGATTTTATTTTTTCTCTTTGTGTCAATTTAGCCATATATGCCTTGATTTCCCCTACTAGCTTAGCCATGTTCAATGTAGGAAAAATGTCACCTTGTGCATCATTTTCATGTATAGATCCCTTATACATGTCTTGAAAAGCTACAATTCTAGGATTCAATTTATTTATGATACTCCCAAGTCTATCTTGATCCCTATCCACCCTAGCAATAACATCCCTTAGGTTGGTATAATCCCTATGGGATTCTTCTAATCTCCCCAAAATAATTTGACACTGCATGCCATAAAATACTTGCTATAGAATGGCTCATCTCATCATGTTGAATGTTTCGAGCATTCTTTATTTGCTCCTCTAGCTCTTTAACTTTCTACATAAGTTCTTCATTCTCTCTTATCAAATATTCTACAAGCCCTGCTGATGAAATTTTTACCTATATATCAGTTGGAGTAGGTGTTGTCTGAGTTTCTTTCATATTCAATTTATTGTACTCAGTAGTGAGTGTTAATGATCCTTCAATAATTTATCATACTCACTCTGCAACATCCATGTTGTTACTTCACTAAACATGGCTATGTCTATCACTAATGAAGCATTTTCAGGAGTAGAGGTTTTTGATACTCTTTTTATTATTAATCCCCTCTTATATCACGTGTTTCCTCTGTAACCTGATGTTTATTAGTATTTGGGTCAAGGTCCCACATTTCTAGGGTTTCCCATTTAGGGTTGAACCTTGACCTTGAAAAATCCAATTCAACTTGCACATCTAAAGAGAAAACCTCTTCATCATGTCTCTTTATAGTGTCAAGGGCTATTGTTGACATAATATACCATTCAAGGCACAATAACAACCCACTTTCCTTTACTAACCTTCTCACCTTTTTAGGGGTAATATTCCTTACATCAAAATTCATCTCAACCAATATATTTTTTATGGTGTCCTCATATTGGGAAGGTTTCACATCTACCTTTTCTCTATTGAGTGTCTAAAGAAAATATTCTCTTCTTGACATTAAGAAAAATTCCTTAAATTCTTTTGATTTCAAAAATTCATCATCAAAGATTAATTGTGTACATTCCATTTCTCTGATGTCATTGGCTTCATCCCTTCCCATTTTTGTATTTATTCCTAACATGCTTTGAGGCATCTTGACAATTTCTTTAGGGGGAGAAGGAATTTCCTAATTCACCTCCTCTATAGTTACCTTAGTTTCCTCTTCCTCACCCGGTACAAGTGGATAGTCAACCATAGATGGTTGCTCAGTTCTTCTCTTCTTTTGAGGTTGTTCCCTTGGAGGGAGATCTACAATAGTTACATGTGGGGGAGATAATGGAACCTGGGTGGGAAATGGTGTTGTTGCATGTGGTTCATTCTAGGGGGTAGGACACCTTATTACAAGTCCTTTAGGCCTTCTAATAAAAAAATAGATAGAAGGATCTATCTTAGGTTGCTATGTTGGCCTTTCCTCGACAATTGAGGCCTTCTCAATTATTTTATCAATATTATTGAGGATCATTTGGATCCTAGCAATTGGATCCCTTATTTTTGAATAATCACCTTGAAAGGAAACCCATTTTATTCTCCTGTCAATAGCTTCCTTGTCATCTTTGCAGTTTCTTAGGACATCCTCACCAAAATGAAGTTGATGATGGACTGCTAACCTCTTTATACTTATCTTGAGATGATTGATGAATCCCTCATGATCAAAGGCTCTTGTAATTTCCTAAGCTATCTTAAAGGCTAGAATCATTGTACATAATAGTTACGATCCCTCCCTTGTGACTGTGAAATTGGAAAATGTTTTAGAGAATGGAAATAAATATCCTTTCTTTTGACCCTTGAATGGGCCTTATTTGACTCACTAATTTGCTATATTATATCAGAAAATGATAGTCTGAAAGTCACATATCTTGGAAATACATGAGGACCCACATGGAATCCATACTACCTTATTACTGTGGATTCAACATGGAGATACCAATCTCCCTAATTGTGTTTATACCCAATTCAGGTATTCTGTCCTTTGGTCTTAGGAAATCTAAAATTTACTTTTGCAATATAAATTTGCTAACTCCCAAATGTGAGAGTACCTTCCTTACAAAGTGATATTCAAAAATCACGAAGCTGGATACATCACAATGCATATCCCACACATGGGTCCAATATTGGACTGGAAGAATATTTCCCTCCTTATCTTCCATGCGGACCTGTAGGGCTTTATCCCATTGTCTTCTTCCCCCATACAAGAACATGTGGCACAAGAGAGAATACCACCTAAAATTTGTTACTTTATTACTCTTCTTAATCTCAACTAGTTGCTTGTGGATGGAATTGGAAAATTCAAATTAAGTGTTCACCATAGGATTCAAAATGTTAGTATTCATGTACATGAGAGGTATTGATGTTCTAGTTTGGGTATCCACCCCAAAACCTAGCATAATGCATAGTATTTCTTTATGAAGTAATCTTCAAATGTTTCCAATTTGAAGGGATCCATTTTATTGGTGAGGATTCCTATAGACTATAGAGCTTCATCTAATACCTAATTAATTGGTGCTAACGACTATGCACATGGCTTAGTGGACATAAAAATCCCTAAACTAATCAGTTCATCACTCAAGAGAGGGCTTAATTAAATCATCAACCGAAGATTCATAGACTTCAGAAGGTGTTGGCAACATATATGCATTCATGAATTCTAAACATCCTACATTGACTAAGTATAGGTGAATGAAACATAAATAACTATAGTAATTTTTTTTTACCTAGAATAAGCTTTTATTTATGAAAATAGAGTCAATGCAAACAAATAACTGCCTTTTTCTATAGGTGCTTAATGCTTATGAATGTAACCAAATAACTATTATATTGCAACATTTCCTAACCTAATTAACCTTTGGAGTATTGAAAAAAGTATCAATTGTAAGTTATGCTTCATAATTTATAATGCATCATTCATAATCATATGAACTAAAAATTATCAATTAAACTTACAATATATAATCTAATCTACCAATATAAATTAAGGTGGTTTAATAGTACCTCAAGTGGCCCTTGGTTGAGTTGTTGCATCCACAAAATCTCTTTAATCACTCATTCAAAAAACATGTTATCAAGTGTTCAACACGCCTAGAGACTGAAAGGGGGGTTTGAAACAATCTTTTCAAAAACTTAAATCCTTCATACAACTTCAATCTTTTGAACTAGATCGGGAACCCTTAAACAAATCAATGAAAAATATAGCAATTGAATCTTTTAACAATGTCAGTAACCCTTAACCAAAATATAGATTTAGCCCTTAATTAGATCAGTAGCAAAGAAAGATAAAGCAAGATACACACATCCACAAGATAACACCATATTTACATGGAAAAACCAATGAGGGAAAAATTATTGTGAGTTAATTCACAATATAAGAAGCTCACTACTTTCAATAGTTACAATGAGGCTCACTACCAAGGACTTGTAGGCTAAGGCGCACAACCTTAGGGAAAGATAAAAAGAGGACTTGCAAGCTAAAGCACACAACTTCAAGGAAAGATACAAGGACTTGATGAGACTCTCTATCTTAGAGAAAGATATATAAAGATATAAGAAAATTACAACATATGTCAACAATACACTTTGTTGGATAAGGCATTAAAGTGTATCTAATCTATTTACCACACACTTTCACACTATCTCTACTTGATATTCAATTCATTTCATACACACAAATCTTGAAAATAATTTGATCTTCCATTTATATCCTCCACAAGATCTCAAAACAACATTTAAGTAGACCAAAATAGAATATAAACATTAATTCCAACAAATCTGCCACAAAACATCAATGTGCTATAAAGTGGTCATATCTAGGAGATAGAGACGACCAAAAATAACTTTTTACATATTCCAATATGATCCAAAACAATACACACCCTAGTGCACAACATCCTAAGTTGGAAATAAGGAAACATATAGATGAAACATGTAGCACATTACTATTTGAACCAAAAAAAAAAATCATTTGAATGTACTTAATATTGATCACAATAAGATAGGGAAGGACTCAAACATAGCTTAACACAACCTCTAATGCTAGCACAAACCCCCAAGCACACATCACAAGAAATAAAACAAGCCCTATCGGCCATACATCCACAAGTTTCTAGAAAACCAACTCAAAACAATAAGTGGAGAAAAAGATATCAACCAATGATGTATAGACCACAAAGATATGTTCCATGAATGTCCAAAAATACTTCCATAACCTCCTTTCATACTTTCATACGAAAAACATCTACCACACCTCAAAGAGAAACAAAACATTTTATCCAAGAAGCCAAAAGACACTGTCATGAGATAAAACATTGACACGTCAAATTGTGTTTAACTTCACCACCTAAAAGTTGAGCTAAGATAATGCACAAAAAATTAGAGCACAAACACCAAGTTGTAGGAGAAAAAACATCAACATGGAGAAATGCAAAGCATTTTTTGAACTGGTCCAAACAAGCAACTAGACTACCAACCTAGTGCAATTACTAGAGACCTCCCCGGCAATACCAGTGACTTGAAAAGATAGGAGTACAATATCCACAAAATAGAGGCACCAAGTCCCATACCACAAGACCACATCTTCAATAGTGGAGGAATGCAGAGCACTCTCCCAAATAGTCTTCACCAACATCTAAAGATAAGAACCTCTAGGAAACAACACATACTTCCTTAGGAATGGCATACAACATTCTCAATACCATTAGCAATATTTCACCAATATAAACATTAATTCTAATCCTCATCTTAATATATCATCATGATATCATCTTTGTTGATAGAAAACATACTCAATACTACTTCAATTGACATCAAACAAGGCATGACATCCAACCATGAACATTAGCATTATCACTGAAAAACATACTATATGTGTAAAAATCTCATCCACATCAACCACTTCAATGACAACCACAAAACTAGGTGTTGACATCAATGACAACCGAACAACCAAAGGCAACATATGTGCAATAATCTCCCCCTTTGGCATTGATGGTGACACATTCCTGGTCACTCTCCCCCTTTGACATCAAGGACAAAGGGAAAAAGGTCTTCAATTAGAAACAATAGCTCATTCCATCATGCTCCCCCTATCACCAACATTCTCCCCCTTTGAAACAACAATTGCACACTTTTCCTTCATTCTCCCCCTAAGAGAAACAATAACACAACTACCTACTCGCCTTGTGAAGTAACACACATCAATCTAGGAGAAAATGTATGACATGAATTTCTCCCCTAGATAGATGCACCATCTATGCATCTAGTTTGAACAAAGAGGGGAGACAACTCCTAACTTATGTCAGAGATCCTCAAAAGTATCCTTTGAAAGTACCTTAGTGAAGATGCCTGCAATCTGATCCTTAATAGGCACATACTCCACTCTGACTTCTTTCTCTACAACCTTCTATCTTAGAAAGTGATACCAAATAGAGATATATTTGGTCCTTGAATGCATCACTGGATTCTTGGAAATGCTTATTGCATTGGTATTTGTTGGGTGAAAATTATGTAATCCCTTTTAACAGATTACAAAACTTAATTTCAACCACAGTTATGTGAGATAGAATCTCTCCTCTCGGAAAGGGGAGGCACCCTTCTTACTGCTTATTGAAACTAAGGAAAAATAATAAAACATTTACAATAATGTACACTACAATAATGATTTGGGGGTGTGTCACATTCATGATTCTCTCTTTCTTTAGAGAATATGTTTTACAATGTTTCACAATTTTAATCTCTAGATGTAATACAACTTCAATTTAAAACTAAGTAGTAATTCCAATAATCCTATCTTGTCAAATCAAAGCCTAGGAATACTAGCATTATAAAGAAAAGTAATAAACCGGAAAACTCATGGAGGCAAAAAGTCATTTTGTAGTTTCCAATAGTGAATCCTTCAAAATAGTAACCAGAATTGTAAAAGAAGCACAAAGTCTTCGATATACTTCACAATTTATCCCATGAGCAACATGAACAAATATAAGCACAAATTCTTATAGAGAATTCACCAATAGCATCAACAATAGCACAATTTCAAGCAATGGGTGTAGCTCAAAGTCTACACAAGTTTACTCAAAAGCCCTTTCAATCTCAATTACTTAACATTGTTAATTTCAATGAAATCACAAGATAATTGTTCCCAACACAAAGTTTGGTGTGCAACTTCACTTCTTTATTGATAAAAAATATATTCACAAAAATGAACTCAAAGTTTCAATATTTGCTTCACAATTGGCCAACACTTCGTTGCATAAGATAAAAGATCCAGTTACAATAGAATCCTCTCTTATTTATAGATGGGAGAGGAGAGCTAATCTAGGAAAAACCCTAACCAACTAGTTGACTTATTCAAAAATGTTGTTTATAAATGTAGGAGAACATATTTGTTTTACATGTAATTACATTTTTCAAGATGACATGTAAAATGTTGAAACCTATCTACATAAAGCATGAAAATGCTAAAACTAGAAAATCTAATCTAAGGCAAAAAATATCCTTCTTCAACATCTTTCTTCATGAAAACTTCATGATGAAGTGCACTTCATCACTACCTAGCATTGGAGTGTACTTTGGAGATGACAAGGATTCTTGAGATTGACTCCTCCAATGAGATTGAAGTCTTTTCGGTGCCTTTTAGGAACAATTATTAAATCTAGAGAAAGCTAGAAATCTATCATTTTGTTCATTGAAGCTATCAAGAAATATTTATCTTCAAATTCTTCTTGAACCATTGATGAACACTTTCTTGAAAAACTAAAACATGGGAAAAACTTTTTGGTTTTACTTCAAAGCCTTCTTGCTTGGTGATAAGCAAGAACTTGATCAAAACTACTTTGAAATCTGGGCATGCGAGATCAAAATGTATGCAAGAGTAGGATTTAGCAATTCTAATGCAAAGGTAGGAAAAACTAAGGTTTTAGCATGGGGTATAGCACTTCAGATGTAATTACTCAAAATTTCAAGACACTACATATTGGATGTAAATCTAAGCAATTTCATGGGTTTTGGAAGCTTGAATGTGATGATAGCAGAGAATGGAGTGGAAGTGAGCAAACTAGCAAGTGGATGTGATCAATGGAGCGAGAAAAACTGAGCGAAGCAGGCAAGATGGAGCTTGGAACACATTTTTGGAAGTTTCTGGGTGTTAGTAATTTTTTTAGAAATTTGTGCAAGGGCGCTAAAAATCAGTGCCCTTACACTTGAGAATTCTATATTTGATGTAAAAGTGGTAAAAAACAAAAATGTGGCATGTTTTGGAAGGAAATTGCATTTTGTGTAAAAGCACTAAAAAATAGCACTTCAGCATATAATATGCAAGAGCAATAAAAAATAGTGCTTCAACATCTTGGGAAAGACTTGCTAATTTCATGCAAATGTGGTGAAAAACAACACTTTTACATGTCATATGTAAAAGTGGTGAAAATCAGTGCTTCTGCATGTGGGAAGGACACTTGAGTGTAAGAGCGCTAAAAATTTGAGCTTTTACATGCCATATGTAAAAGTGATGAAAATCAACGGTTCTACATGTGACTTGAGATTTGAGATGCAAAAGTGCTAAAACACAAGACTCTGACATTACATGTGTAAGAGTGGAAAAATCAGTGACATTACATGTGCCAGAAAATGACTAAGGCATGAAATATGAAAAAGTGCTAGAAATCAATGCTCCTACATGAAATATGCAAAAGCACTAAAAATCAGTGCTCTTGCATGAAATATGTAAAGGTGCTAAAAATAAATGCTCTTACATGTGCATAAAATTTTCTAACTCCCAAAATTGAATTTTCACAACTTGGTTTAAAATGCAAATTTTGACGTACTAACAAAGGTTAATGCTCAAAATGACTTTTTGAGGGTGGGGGACCACACACGAGGACCAATGCAACTCACCTCATTTTGTGTGTTTAGAGTATGTGGGCTACAAAACAAATAAGTTTCATAGGGGTTATCACATGAATTGAGCATGTTGAATTCAAGGATAATAGTTGGCTCTAGTTGGGGAGCTTCCTTTGATCATTCTTAGAAACAAATGAAGGGAGAAGAACTCCAAACTCCAAGTGCCATTATCCATCCATTGGGCATAGAGTCAAGCAACAAAACAAAAAGACTCAAAGTGAAAAAGAAATTTTTTTCACCAGAAAGTTGGTGGATCAGTGATAGGTCCTCTCCTTTTGTCCCATGATGCATCATACAACGCTTATGCCAGGATCCCATACATGATAGTGATAATTCTACAGCCTTTCATTTTTGGTTTGATACCAACTCCTCTTCTGACAAATCATTAACTCAACACCACTTTGGGTATGACAGTTTTTTATTCCTTTCTTACATATAATCTTCATTCTTATCAACAATGATTCATACTCTGCTTTATCATTATTATTGTTAGACTATAGCTTGAAAGGAAAATGGAAGATTTTTCCTTCAGGAGATATGAGAACAATTCTCGCTCCCAATCCAATGGAAGAATAAATACCATCAATTTCAATATTCCAAATATTTTTTGGACCCATTAAATTGATAGCTTCAAAGTCTGTGGCTTCTTTATTTGAAGAAGATTAGAAGACTTTTTGTCTAAAGACAATTCCTTATCTAGAATAGATGTTGTATCTAAAGAGGAAAAGCCATCAATTTCCTGTTCCTTGCTTGAATCTCTATCCAAAGGCTCAGATATTTCTTCAATTTGCAAATAGTAAGAGCTCATTCCAAGAGACTCAAAGAGAACTTGAGCCTTTGGGTCACCCAGTCTTGTTACATAAAAAATTTCTTCCCTTTCCAGAAATAAATTCTTCATAACACCCTTGAATAGTATCCTTGCCTCTAACATATCCATTTTGAGCTCTCCTTCCAAATCTTTACAAAAATTGCATCCAAGTAAGAGACCATAGGATGTTGGAACATTTGCAACCAAGACTATCATCTTGACCTTCTTCTCTGGATATGTTGCAAGTGCAAACTATGCATCTTTGATCTGCCTGATTAGAGGCACAAGTTTATTCTCCATGGAGAAGCAATGACCAATTTTTTTTATAAGATTCACACCCAAGGCAGTGGCTACCTTAGCAGGCATGATATTGTTAGATGCATCAGAGTTAATAACACAATTTCTCAACTTAAAGCCATTGACTAGCATTGAGATGTAGAAATGATCAATCTTTTCTAGAACTAACGAGGGAGTGGAGACTAAGTTACTTTACAGAGGCTTAGGTTTTGGGGCAATAGGAATATCTAAAGAGATTTCTTTAGATGGATTAGTTCCTTTATCCTTCAAAAACTTAACAAGCCTACCAAATTGCTCAAGATTGGCTTTCACGTATTTGGCTTTAGACATCTGGATTTTTGTTTTCTTCGCATGATCAATGAGATATCAAATTCTTGGAATGAATTGATCAAGGAAGTAGGTGTAACTTCTGGGATAGGTTTAACAAAATGGGCACTGGTCTTAGGAACCTAATAATTGGATTTTGAACTTGAAGAAACTATAGGAGGATGAGGTGCACTTACTGATTTATTTATTGCATCTTTCAGTTGCAGTGGCAAAGGAGTACCTCTTTTTGCAATAGTTACGAGTGATTTGTCCTTTTCTTTTGTATTATCAACTTGATTTTGGTCAAGCTAATTTTGTTGCGACTGAGTGAAGACAACATATGCATCTGTCACTATTTCCTCATCAGGTTTATGCTCAATATGAAAATAACCAATGTTAGAGTCACTAGCTAGATCTACTTCATCTTCATGGAACATATTAGTGTTTTCTTCTATAGGATATCCCTGTTGTGTGTAATCACCTTGCTCCACTTCTTAATATCCCCTAGTTGCATTGGTGGGTGGAGCCTCTAAAGAAAATATTTCTTGAGGTATTGGAAGATGATTATGGTTTTGGTTGACATTTCTAGAATAATTGGAAGAATTGGGGAAAGTCCTTGGAATATCCTTATAGGAATTATTATTAGCAACTTGCTTCTTCAAGGCCAAAACCTCATTTTCTAACCTTTGAACCATAGGATCAACAAAGTTAGAGTTACCATTGGAGGTTGAAGATCTTGATGCTTACACTTTTCTATTTGTATTCATTGTTATTTCACCGGAAAGAATCATTTCATCCTCAAGACTTGTAGCTAACTACTGAGCTTCTTCAACATTGGCAAGAACTGCCCTACGTAAAAGAAAACTTACTTTGGGAAGTTGCATATTGATAAAGAAACACTTTAAATTATGATATGTTGGTCTCGCCACCATAGGAATCCTTTTCACCAACTTATTAAACTTAGCCACGAACTCGCACATGGGTTCATGAGCTTCTTTTTGTATGGTTGTAAGCTACACCAACAAGGCATGTGCATCTTCAGCCGGTTTGAACCTTTCTTCAAACTTGGCGCAAAGAGTATTCCAGTTAGTAATTGAAGTAGCTAGAAGAGTATAGAACCATTCGAAAGCAACTCCTTATAGAGTTTCAATAAACAATCTTACAGCAACATCTTCATGTTCTATGCCAAGAACACCACAAACAATGTAAAAGGAAACAATGTTCTCATCAAGGTGTTGCTTACCGTCACCTTGGAACTTCAAAATATGCTTCCTTGAAACATGTGGGAGTTCATGCCAAGGGCTTGCCAACCTGAGAGGTCCAAAAGCATTACCCCAAGGTCCTAGAGGTAGTGCAACCATGATATTTTGTATGACAGGTACTTGAACTATAATTCCATGAAAAACAAAATATTCACTCAAAATGTGTGATCTTAACTTCCATGGAGGATAGCTTGTAGTTTGTTGTAATGGTGACCTTGCTCGTGGAGGAGAAGGAAGGATGTTATGTCATTGCAATAATTCAAAAAATGGATCCACCACTCCTTGCACCCTTAAACCTCATGTATAACTTATGTCAGCTAGAATGTAGACTTGAATCAAGAGAGATATTAATAATGACAATACACAAGATCACAATAAGATACTGGAGTACTTATTCACTTATATCAAAAGCATGTGGCTTTGATTGCATGCTTCGTTCCCCAGTGGAGTCACCAAAAAACTGTTGGGTGAAAATTTTGTAATCCCTTTTAACAAATTACAAAACTTAATTTCAACCACAGTTATGTGAGATAGAATCTCTCCTCTCAAAAATGGGGGGCACCCTTCTTACTGCTTATTGAAACTACGGAAAACTAATCAAATATTTACAATAATGTACACTACAATAATGATTTGGGGGTTTGTCACATTCATGATTCTCTTTTTTTTCAAATAATATGTTTTACAATGTTCCACAATTTTAATCTCTAGATGTAATACAACTTCAATTTAAAACTAATCAGTAATTTCAATATTCCTATCCTGTCAAAGCAAAGCCTAGGAATACCAGCATGATAAAGACAAGTAACAAATAAGAAATTTCATGGAGGCATAAAGTTGTTCTATAGTTTTTGTAACGCCCCGTTGTGCGAACCCCAAAGGACAAATAAACAAAAAATACCGCAATTTTTTTTTTTTAAAGTTAATATAACATACATGTGATACACATTAAGTCATGACATGAATTTCATTTAAGTAGATTCATTAGCACATACATCCCTTGGGGTAACACGAGGAGTCATTACGCAACTTAGATCCACACAATGACAATAAAGAATAAAATCCAAAAATATAATCCATAGCAAATTAAACATTAACAATATATACATGATAAATCATTGATAAGAATCCATCTGTATACGTAAATACAACATATGCATGATTAACTTAACACATTGAATAATAACTGGCATGGCCAATATCCACACCAAGTTTAACATTACATTTCAGTACAATGTTCTAGAGGTACAATGATACAAAAGTGTTTCCAAACATAAATGGAAACCATACACAAGATAGCATAATACAAATGAATAGATGAATACAAAGTATCATAACTGGCTCCAAAACAAATACAACTCTGGAGTCACTGTAACAGCACCAATCTGTACCTCTCGATCCTCGACTGGGGACCCAATGGGGTGCTTAGCACGTTCCACCGGACCATGTGAGTCCGAAGACCCACCCCCCGTGCTAGGAGCTAATAAGAAAGAGACCTCAACCAAGAACATCCAAGCAGGGAACCACAAGACTCAACGTCATACAAAAGTATCATAAAACTCAAGGATTACAATGACATAATCAACAACATCCAAGAGTCAACATAATAACTCAAAGTCATAAATCTCATCTCATAAATCAAAGCAATGACCAGTAAACAAGTAACCAAAGGAAGATCATAAAACACTTCCAAATCAAACTGAATTAATAAACATAATACAATTCCAAATTGCAATTAAACAATCCAATAACATCACATCACAGTACCATAAGGGTACAAGGTCATAAGTCAAATATCAATGAGACCATACAAAACCACAAAGTACACCATAAATCATTTCAAACAACTATGTTTCATCAATTCAATACAAAGAACCACTTCCAGAGGATTTCCAAAGTAGCAACATAAGAAGGAGTGTTAGAGGAGAGTGTCATCGCATGGCTTAACATGGATTCTCCAGGCTACCCATTGCAAGGTACCACCTCCATCTACTGACGGATTATCCAGGCAACCAAGCACTAGGAACCGCCTCCATCTATGGTTATCCAGGCTACCTATCTCAAGGAACCGCCCCATAGGGTTGCTCATGCGGAACCGTTACCTTTCGCGAAGACAAGGCAACGATCATGCCAACCATGGCCTTCTCAATCCCCTTTAGTCTGTGGTAGCACTAAAAGGTGGATGAGGCATCGATTATCTTTTTAATGTGATTCTACCCACCCCCTAGTTAATTACTTAGGTTTTCACTTATTAATCACACTCTAACGAGGGCTATCCTGGTGCCCCTTTGTGCACCGACCACCCACTTAGAGCCACTCTCTCTCTAGACACTCAAAACATAAAAACCAAAATCCGAGGGTTGTACAACATAACAACTACATTAGATCACAACAGAAAAACATGTGAGGCATTACCCATCTCGCTATAAACACATAATCAAATTCTCAACGATTCCTGTACAACCCTTTCAAAATCATGAAACTAAAACACTTGCCACAATGAAGGGCACATAAAGAGTGAATATCAATTGACAATCATCTCAAGCCTCCGGAAGCCAAAATAATGAAAACCCACAACTAAGGGTAAAATGAAGCCACTCAAGTTTTCCCAATAATGCCAACACAAGGATAGAATTTCCCTCAAATATGAGATTAACTCCGAAAAGCCACACAAAGAAAGTTCCATCCAAACCAATCCACAAATCAACAATGGTGACACCTCAAATAGGGAAACACAAAAGAAAATCAATCTTTAATTCAACAAAATCACTTAATAAAACCAAAAGCCACCAACTAGGCATTCTACGGGAGACCTCAATTTTCTCCTCACAAGAATCCCCCTTATAGTGGTACGTAAATCACCTTCAGAAGGACAACAACATGACAATGAAAACAATTATTGCAAGGCCACAAGAACTATTTTCAATATAAATATAATGAGCGAATACACCAAAAATAAGATCAACAACCCATTCAACAACATCAACAACTTTGATACGAACTAAATCAGAAATCCGAGGGAAACCTCTATTTTCTCCCCTCGGAATACCCATAACTCAAAGAACTTTTCAATTTGACCATTTAACAACTCAAGTTGAATCAACAATCATGGCAATGATAACATTAACCAATTTACCACTTAGGGTAAAGAACCAAAAGAAAGCATATGGGTTCCCAATGAATAGCAACATACATTAATTGAGGGAAAAATTCCCAACTCAAAATCAACTCACGAAAAGTCACATTGAAAGAATCTATCAAAACAATCCATAAAACCACACGTTCAAATACAATATATCCATCCATTCAATAAGAAGTAACTTGAAACAATCTAAAAAGAACATTATTTTAAAGATCAATCATTTCCAACAGTTAAGGATATCACAATATTGCGAAATGGAGATATAGTCTGATGTTTTAAGCCATAAGACACTAATCACAAGTATACTCTTCCAAGCACAAATTAAAACAAATATACTCCAATTTACACACTATACTGTTACTCTTAAATAACAACAATCTCCATTCCTAATTCTATCCCTCTCTTTCTTGTCAAGATTACTTAATTCCTTTATATAAAACAAGTTAATAACTTTACGATGATATAATTCAATAACCTCCTTAATATTACTCAATTAATCTTCTAAACTATTTAATCATTCTCCTTCTTCTATTTAAATTAATTGTTGCACCTAATTTAACTACACCTTACATAATTACTTTTCGAAACATTTCCTTTTAGAAATATCATTCACTCAAAACCATTTCTTCAACATAACTTAAACACAATAAATTATCTAAGAAGGCCAAAAATGTTCTTTTCTCATATGAATTTAAAATAATTCTCACATAATAAACACATAAAATATTTCATCTTATTTTTTTATTTATTAAATACATTCTTCTTTGACTACATATAATAAAATCAATCCACAAAGTCAACCAATAGTAATATGCTTGCAAGTAATAATACTTTGACCAAGAACTTCAACAAAAAATAAAAAATGAGACCAAATGAAATAGTTTTCTTATTTGATTAAATCAACAATTATGAAATGATATCCCAAGACAGATCCATTATTAAAGAAACATTTACTACAAAGCCCTAGCATTAAATTTTTGACTCTAAAATGGGCCTAATAAACAAAAGCTCTTACAATGCTAAATTTAATAATACCCATACATGAACATCAATCCAAACGAATGCAGTTCTAGGTACGATAACTAAATTTTAGCACACGAAAAATAGTCAGTGACTGTGCCTATATTGATTTATCATAAACCATATAATAAATTTCACTTTAACACTTAACGAGTCCCGGACCTACTGAAGGTTGCTAATATGAACCGGAATTGTAAGACTTATGGTATACTTAACAAGGTGTTATGGCTGCGAAACTATGATTGGGTTCTGCTAAAATTTCGACCGAGAATCAAAGATTACAGATAGCATGAGAACCGCAGTCAAGCCACTAAATCTATGAAACATGTTTTAAGCTTATCATGTAAACCATTCAGAGATTAATGAGAAGGATGCATTGATCAGTCATTTGAAAATATTTTGAGTGTTAGGTAGCTAAATGAGACGCAATAAACGGTCAGAATGAGCCTCCTACTATCAAGCACGAGAATCGGGCTTATAAACATTATTGTTCTCAAAGAGAACTAGATATATTAACCAAATGCACATCGCAGAAATAAGCTAACAAGGAAAGTTAAGTTTGGGAACGCCAGCCACATAATTCATGGAAGAAAAAGCATGACTCTAAGTGGGGTCGGTAAGCCACACAAAAACATCAAGTAATAAAAGGGCAGGGCGTAATCATAATGACACAAACAAATGGCATATACAATCATCCACCTTAGGGAATGCCGAGCGCAAAGGTTTCAGGAAGACTATTTAATTCTGTACAACGCCTCAACTCTAATTATTGTAACAGTGACAGATTGCCAAGTATATTAGAAAGTGAATGCAGAATTTGGAAATATCGCCATCTACTTGAATTAATATCAAATCCCAAATGTTCTTCCCAAGACCGAAGGAAGAAGACGGGTGAGGTGAAAATACGTGGCTTGGGAAGAGGAGAAATAATGTTCAACTTTTCTTTTTTTTGAACTTGACGCATAATTGATTGGTGGCGAGTTTCCAGAGACGCGCCAGTTTGTTAAAATAAACTTCACCACGATCAATGGGAAGCTCTTGTTATGATAGTAATGGACAATATTTTATTTTCAAGGGCTGCAACTGTGACAGATTGTCAGAAGAATCGAGCAGATTATTTAAATATTTAAACTTCCTATCATGTTTAAGCGTTGCAGCTTAGACAGGTTGACAATGAAATAAGAAAGATCATTTAAACTTTTAAACTTCCAATAAACTTCAAGTGCGCGGGTGAGAGGACTGAAAAGAAGGATAAGGTTCAGGCAGAAAAGATGGCAATCGATTTTAACCAGAACATAGCATAAAGCTAAAGGTATTCACTCCTTTGTATTTCTCCTTTCGCAATTCCTATTATCAATTCACGGTTATTATGATATCAATGCAAAGACAACTTAAGATCTTGAACATATTGCGTCTTGCAGACAAGATGTCAGAACCAAAAGGTAAAGTTTGCAGAAAATATTTATATTGAAATCTAACGAAACCCTTAGATATTCAAGAAGACCCAACAGGCAGATTAGATGAAGGATAAATCTTGAGATATTGCTAGGCATTGCCAAGGCTATGATAGAATTACAATTAAAATAAGAACGACTAACCATTCAAGCCTGAATCTACGCTTGGCTGCTCGTGGGATTTTGATCTTCTTTGTGCAAGCCTCTCCCGTGCCGGATGCATCAGTCTTTTTTTTTCCCCCATCAATGATCGACTCCTCCTCTTAAAAAGAAAACCCCTTTTTCCTTCGATTGAGCAAAATTGAAACCATATTGTGCCCCTTCAAATCCTAACTGAATGTCTTTGCACCTTCCCCATAACCGAATCTTGAAATAGAAATAGTATTTCTTTTCATGTTTATTATTTATCTCACAAAGAAATAATAATAAAAGAAAATCTTATATGAAATATTTTATCCTCCGAAAATAATAATAAGGAAGTCATTTAATTTTGTTTATTATACTATTATTCATTACTTCCATAATCATTTATTTATTTATTTATTTTAATTATAATATTCAAGTTTGATTCGTTTAATTCATTTTAAGCATTAATAATATTTTATTTGACAAAAACACAGAAGTATTATAACTTTTATTTTATTTATTACCTCAAAACACCCATTGAATCAATTCAAATCATACCAATCAATACTAACTTTATAAGCGAGTCAGAGGAAACACAAGGATATCACAGACGGAGGGGCACTACATCCTCCCCCCCAAGGCTTCGACTTACTCCGGGAAGTCAAACTCAAGCATAAACATGGTAACACAACAATATCAATGATCACCGTAAATTAAATCATCAATTAAACGTCGTCAAGTAAGCAACAAAAATTAAACAAACCCAAAATAAGAAAATGATACCAAAACAAAAGTGGTGACGGGGTTGCACCCAGACCAATTTTCCAAACACAAGGACTAGTGATGAACTAGGTTGGGGAAACTTTCTTTTCAGTTCCTATTTTTCCACGTCAATCCCATTGGGTGTTTATGATGCTCGCCCTGTCCTGACAATGCAGGTGGAATCGAGGCTTAGTTCCTGCAATCCTGCATGCAAACAAACATTGTGCACAATACATATATATATCACAATACATTGTGAGAGGAACTCCTAGCATAGTAGGGCACTCGCCAGTGAGTGATACCACACTGTCCCTCCCACTAAACCACACATAATAATCAAAACAATTCTAGTAACTCGTAAATAGTTTGCTTCATATTAGTTAAACAATATTCGCATAAGGATGCTAACCATAACCCTAATTCATCTACTATATCAAAATGAATTACTACTTGAAAATATAAATATCTATACCTACATATTACAATTGCATTACCTTCATCACTACGTTTCTGAAGCCAACTTCCTATAAATCAAAAGCTACCATAGAACATTGCACATTAGTACCAATAATTCAAGTTGCATCTTAACCTCAAGATACTATATTCTGCTAAAAATCATAGAATAATTATGCACAAAACCTCACATTTTTGATAAAACTCATAATTTTCACACAAAGAACTCCACTTTAACCATTATTCAATACCAAATCTCACATCAGTTTCAATAAAAAGGAAAAATTTTACACCTTCACAGATTCAAGAAAACATAATTCATCACTCAAGGACAACAAAATAAAAAATTCCACACACACTTGACCTATTCACACACATAAAACACATCACCAAGAACACATCACACTAGAACTCAAGGGTCCACAGAGCATCCCTAATAGGAAGGATATCGGTGCATTGCGCACTACACCGAGGGTCCTATCCCTTCCCATCAGTTTCCTGCACCATCGACCCGACACCGGTTAATAGAAGAAACTCAGGTTCACAACAATGACAAAAGAAAAGTGAAACTCCAGACTCACGGGTCTAAGCGCAAGGTTACATAGTGAGCACACATAGTGCCCAGTGTATGAACCTATGCTCTGATACCATGATGTAACGCCCCGTCGTGCGAACCCCAAAGGACAAATAAACAATAAATACCGCACAATTTTTTTATTTTAAAGTTAATATAACATACATGTGATACACATTAATTCATGACATGAATTTCATTTAAGTAGATTCATTAGCACATACATCCCTTGGGGTAACACGAGGATCCATTACGCGACTTAGATCCACACAACGACAATAAAGAATAAAATCCAAAAATATAATCCATAGCAAATTAAACATTAACAATATATACATGATAAATCATTGATAAGAATCCATCTGTATATGTAAATACAACATATGCATGATTAACTTAACACATTGAATAATAACTGGCATGGCCAATATCCACACCAAGTTTAACATTACATTTCAGTACAATGTTCTAGAGGTACAATGATACAAAAGTGTTTCCAAACATAAATGGAAACCATACACAAGATAGCATAATACAAATGAATAGATGAATACAAAGTATCATAACTGGCTCCAAAACAAATACAACTCTGGAGTCACTACAACAGCACCAATCCGTACCTCTCGATCCTCGACTGGGGACCCAATGGGGTGCTTAGCATTTTCCACCTGACCATGTGAGTCTGAAGACCCACCCCCCGTGCTAGGAGCTAATAAGAAAGAGACCTCAACCAAGAACATCCAAGCAAGGAACCACAAGACTCAACGTCATACAAAAGTATCATAAAACTCAAGGATTACAATGACATAATCAACAACATCCAAGAGTCAACATAATAACTCAAAGTCATAAATCTCATCTCATAAATCAAAGCAATGACTAGTAAACAAGTAACCAAAGGAAGATCATAAAACACTTTAAAATCAAACTGAATTAATAAACATAATACAATTCCAAATTGCAATTAAACAATCCAATAACATCACATCACAGTACCATAAGGGTACAAGGTCATAAGTCAAATATCAATGAGACCATACAAAACCACAAAGTACACCATAAATCATTTCAAACAACTATGTTTCATCAATTCAAGACAAAGAACCACTTCCAGAGGATTTCCAAAGTAGCAACATAAGAAGGAGTGTTAGAGGAGAGTGTCATCGCATGGCTTAACATGGATTCTCCAGGCTACCCATTGCAAGGTACCACCTCCATCTACTGATGGATTATCCAGGCAACCAAGCACTAGGAACCGCCTCCATCTATGGTTATCCAGGCTACCTATCTCAAGGAACCGCCCCATAGGGTTGCTCATGTGAAACCGTTACCTTTCGTGAAGACAAGGCAACGATCATGCCAACCACGGCCTTCTCAATCCCCTTTAGTCTGTGGTAGCACTAAAAGGCGGATGAGGCATCAATTATCTTTTTAATGTGATTCTACCCACCCCCTAGTTAATTACTTAGGTTTTCACTTATTAATCACACTCTAACGAGGGCTATCCTGGTGCCCCTTTGTGCACCGACCACCCACTTAGATCCACTCTCTCTCTAGACACTCAAAACATAAAAACCAAAATCCGAGGGTTGTACAACATAACAACTACATTAGATCACAACAGAAAAACATGCGAGGCATTACCCATCTTGCTATAAACACATAATCAAAATCTCAATGATTCCTGTACAACCCTTTCAAAATCATGAAACTAAAACACTTGCCACATCAAGGGCACATAAAGAGTGAATATCAACTGACAATCATCTCAAGCCTCCGGAAGCCAAAATAATGAAAAGCCACAACTAAGGGTAAAATGAAGCCACACAAGTTTTCCCAATAATGCCAACACAAGGATAGAATTTCCCTCAAATATGAGATCAACTCCGAAAAGCCACACAAAGAAAGTTCCATCCAAACCAATCCACAAATCAACAATGGTGACACCTCAAATAGGGAAACACAAAAGAAAATCAATCTTTAATTCAACAAAATCACTTAATAAAACCAAAAGCCACCAACTAGGCATTCTACGGGAGACCTCAATTTTCTCCTCACAAGAATCCCCCTTATAGTGGTACGTAAATCACCTTCAGAAGGACAGCAACATGACAATGACAATAATTATTGCAAGGCCACAAGAACTATTTTCAATATAAATATAATGAGCGAATACACCAAAAATAAGATCAACAACCCATTCAACAACATCAACAACTTCGATACGAACTAAATCGGAAATTCGAGGGAAACCTCTATTTTCTCCTCTCGGAATACCCATAACTCAAAGAAATTTTCAATTTGACCATTTAACAACTCAAGTTGAATCAACAATCATGGCAATGATAACATTAACCGATTTACCACTTAGGGTAAAGAACCAAAAGAAAACATATGGGTTCCCAATGAATATCAACATACATTAATTGAAGGAAAAATCCCCAACTCAAAATCAACTCACGAAGAGTCACATTGAAATAATCTATCAAAACAATCCATAAAACCACACATTCAAATACAATAAATCCATCCATTCAATAAGAAGTAACTTGAAACAATCTAAAAAGAACATTATTTTAAAGATCAATAATTTCCAACAGTTAAGGATATCACAATATTGCGAAATGGAGATATAGTCTGATGTTTTAAGCCATAAGACACTAATCACAAGTATACTCTTCCAAGCACAAATTAAAACAAATATACTCCAATTTACACATTATACTGTTACTCTTAAATAACAACAATCTCCATTCCTAATTCTATCCCTCTCTTTCTTGTCAAGATTACTTAATTCCTTTATATAAAACAAGTTAATAACTTTACGATGATATAATTCAATAACCTCCTTAATATTACTCAATTAATCTTCTAAACTATTTAATCATTCTCCTTCTTCTATTTAAATTAATTGTTGCACCTAATTTAACTACACCTTACATAATTACTTTTCGAAACATTTCCTTTTAGAAATATCATTCACTCAAAACCATTTCTTCAACATAACTTAAACACAATAAATTATCTAAGAAGGCCAAAAATGTTCTTTTCTCATATGAATTTAAAATAATTCTCACATAATAAACACATAAAATATTTCATCTTATTTTTTTATTTATTAAATACATTCTTCTTTGACTACATATAATAAAATCAATCCACAAAGTCAACCAATAGTAATATGCTTGCAAGTAATAATACTTTGACCAAGAACTTCAACGAAAAATAAAAAATGAGACCAAATGAAATAGTTTTCTTATTTGATTAAATCAACAATTATGAAATGATATCCCAAGATAGCTCCATTATTAAAGAAACATTTACTACAAAGCCCTAGCATTAAATTTTTGACTCTAAAATGGCCCTAATAAACAAAAGCTCTTACAATGCTAAATTTAATAATACCCATACATGAACATCAATCCAAATGAATGCAGTTCTAGGTACGATAACTAAATCTTAGCACACGAAAAATAGTCAGTGACTACGCCTATATTGATTTATCATAAACCATATAATAAATTTCACTTTAACACTTAACGAGTCCCGGACCTACTGAAGGTTACTAATATGAACCGGAATTGTAAGACTTATGGTATACTTAACAAGGTGTTATGGCTGCGAAACTATGATTGGGTTCTGCTAAAATTTCCACTGAGAATCAAAGATTACAGATAGCATGAGAACCGCAGTCAAGCCACTAAATCTATGAAACATGTTTTAAGCTTATCATGTAAACCATTCAGAGATTAATGAGAAGGATGCGTTGATCAGTCATTTGAAAATATTTTGAGTGTTAGGTAGCTAAATGAGACGCAATAAACGGTCAGAGTGAGCCTCCTACTATCAAGCACGAGAATCAGGCTTATAAACATTATTGTTCTCAAAGAGAACTAGATATATTAACCAAATGCACATCGTAGAAAGAAGCTAACAAGGAAAGTTAAGTTTGGGAACGCCAGCCACATAATTCATGGAAGAAAAAGCGTGACTCTAAGTGTGGTCGGTAAGCCACATAACAACATCAAGTAATAAAAGGGTAGGGCGTAATCATAATGACACAAACAAATGGCATATACAATCATCCACCTTAGGGAATGCCGAGCGCAAAGGTTTCAGGAAGACTATTTAATTCTGTACAACGCCTCAACTCTAATTACTGTAACAGTGACAGATTGCCAAGTATATTAGAAAGTGAATGCAGAATTTGGAAATATCGCCATCTACTTGAATTAATATCAAATCCCAAATGTTCTTCCCAAGACCGAAGGAAGAAGACGGGTGAGGTGCAAATACGTGGCTTGGGAAGAGGAGAAATAATGTTCAACTTTTCTTTTTTTTGAACTTGACGCATAACTGATTGGTGGCGAGTTTCCAAAGACGCACCAGTTTGTTAAAATAAACTTCACCACAATCAATGGGAAGCTCTTGGTATGATAGTAATGGACAATATTTTATTTTCAAGGGCTGCAACTGTGACAGATTGTCAGAAGAATCGAGCAGATTATTTAAATCTTTAAACTTCCTATCATGTTTAAGCGCTGCAGCTTAGACAGGTTGACAATGAAATAAGAAAGATCATTTAAACTTTTAAACTTCCAATAAACTTCAAGTGCACGGGTGAGAGGACTAAAAAGAAGGATAAGGTTCAGGCAGAAAAGATGGCAATCGATTTTAACCAGAACATAGCATAAAGCTAAAGGTATTCACTCCTTTGTATTTCTCCTTTCACAATTCCTATTATCAATTCACAGTTATTATGATATCAATGCAAAGACAACTTAAGATCTTGAACATATTGCGTCGTGCAGATAGGATGTCAGAACCAAAAGGTAAAGTTTGCAGAAAATATTTATATTGAAATCTAACGAAACCCTTAGATATTCAAGAAGACCCAACAGGCAGATTAGATGAAGGATAAATCTTGAGATATTGCTAGGCATTGCCAAGGCTACGACATAATTACAATTAAAATAAGAACGACTAACCATTCAAGCCTGAATCTACGCTTGGCTACTCGTGGGATTTTGATCTTCTTTGTGCAAGCCTCTCCCGTGCTGGATGCATCAGTCTTTTTTTTTCCCCCATCAATGATCGACTCCTCGTCTTAAAAAGAAAACCCATTTTTCCTTCGATTGAGCAAAATTGAAACCATATTGTGCCCCTTCAAATCCTAACTGAATGTCTTTGCACCTTCCCCATAACCGAATCTTGAAATAGAAATAGTATTTCTTTTCATGTTTATTATTTATCTCACAAAGAAATAATAATAAAAGAAAATCTTATATGAAATATTTTATCCTCCGAAAATAATAATAAGGAAGTCATTTAATTTTGTTTATTATACTATTATTCATTACTTCCATAATCATTTATTTATTTATTTATTTTAATTATAATATTCAAGTTTGATTCGTTTAATTCATTTTAAGCATTAATAATATTTTATTTGACAAAAACACAAAAGTATTATAACTTTTATTTTATTTATTACCTCAAAACACCAATTGAATCAATTCAAATCATACCAATCACTACTAACTTTATAAGCAAGTCAGAGGCAACACAAGGATATCACAGACGGAGGGGCACTACAGTTTTCAACAGTGAATCCTTCAAAGTAGTAACTAGCATTGTAAAATAAGTACAAAGTCTTCGATATACTTCACAATTTATCCCACAAGTAGCATGAATGAATATAAGCACATAGTCTTATAGAGAACTCACCAATAACATCAGCAATAGCACAATTTCAAGCAATGGGTGTAGCTCAAAGTCTACACAAATTTACTCAAAATCCCTTTCAATCTCAATTACTTAGCACTGTCAATTTCAATCAAATCACAAGATAATTGTTCCCAACACAAAGTTTGGTGTGCAACTTCACTTCTTTATTGATAAAAAATAGATTCACAAAAACAAACTCAAAGTTTCAATATTTCTTCACAATTAGGTAGCACTTCCTTGAATAAGATAAAGGATCCAATTACAATAAAATCCTTTCTTATTTATAGATGGGTGAGGAGAGATAATCTAGGAAAAAACCCTAACCAACTAGTTGACTTATTAAAAAATATTTTCCATAAATTTAGGAGAACATATTTGTTTTACATGTAATTACGTTTTTCAAAATGACATGTAAAATGTCGAAACCTATCTGCATAAAGCATGAAAATGCTAAAACTAGGAAATCTAATCTAAGGAAAAACTTAGCCTTCTTCAACATATTTCTTCATGAAAACTTCATGATGGTGTGCACTTCATCACTGTCTGGCATTATAATGTACTTTGGAGATGATGAGGATTCTTGCAATTGACTCCTCCGATGAGATTAAAGGCTTTTCAGTGCCTTTTAGGAACAATTCTTAAATCTAGAGAAACCTGAAAATCCATCATTTTGTTTGTTGAAGCTATCGAGAAAGCTTTTTCTTCAAATTCTTCTTGAACCATTTATGAACACTTCCTTGAAAAATTGAAACATGGGAAGAACTTTTTGGTTGTACTTCAAAGCCTTCTTGCTTGGTGATAAGCAAGAACTTGATCAAAACTACTCTGAAATATGGGCACAAGAGATTAGAATGTATGCAAGAGTAGGCCTTAGCAATTCTAATGCAAAGGTAGGAAAAACTGAGGTTTTAGCATGGGGTATTGCACTTTAGATGTAATTACTCAAAATTTCAAGACAATGCTTATTAGATATAAATATAAGCAATTTCATGGGTTTTGGAAGCTTGAATGTGATGATGGAGGAGAATGGAGTGGAAGCGAGCAAACTAACAAGTGGATGTGATCAATGGAGCAAGAAAAATTGAGTGAAGCAGGTGAGACAGAGCTTGGAACACATTTTTGGAAGTTTCTGGGTGTCAGTAAATTTTTTATAAGTTTGTGCAAGGACACTAAAACTCAATGCCCTTACACTTGGGAGTTTTTTATTTGATGTAAACGTGCTAAGAAACAACGTTGTGGCATGTTTTGGAAGGAAATTGCATTTTTTGTAAAAGCACTAAAA
>VDFB02135542.1:0-12636 GCA_007258455.2 Sequoia sempervirens
TAAATGACCTAATTCTTGAACATTAAAATTTAATACCATGGGAGCCATGTTCCTAAAAGAACAATATACAAGTAGTTTATAAAAACGTGAAATATGTTCCAAGCTAATAAATTCAGAAAAAAATGAAAAGAAAAAAACATTTTCAAAACAAAAAACCTGCTATATGACCTAATTCTTGAACATTAAAATTTAATACAATGGGAGCCATGTTCCTAAAAGAACAAGATACAAGTGGTTTATAAAAACGTGAAATATGTTCATGCTAATTAATTCAGAAAAGAAAACAGAAAAGTAAAAAACCTCTTTTTTCTAAAGTATATATGCCAATACAAGTAGTTTATAAATAAAATTCTTTTATTTATTTTTCAACATATAAATTTTTTTATCCTCCAAAATCAGAGTTTTCAGAAGTAAAGGCTTCGGAACAGTTTTAAAAAATTTAGGCCTTGGCTTTAGGGGGAAATGGGAATCCTAATACAATATCATTTTTTTTCTCCCTCAAGTATGTTTTTTGCTACTATGTTTAATACAATCAGTGTCAAGATCCTGATCCAAAGCAATTGTACTAATACTAAAATATTCACCATGTTCATCATCATAAATAATAATGGCAGATGTCACAGTGAATTTGTTAACCTGGTACTGGTAGATTTAATCCAATAGATTACAGTTTCTTGAAAACTTCGAGATTCCATAAAAAATCCTGAGGTTCAATTGAACCTTCTTGCTATGGTGCAGCATAGGCAACAAACAACACCGTGCATATGGTCAATTGACGTGATTGACATTTAGAACCTTTTTGTTATAACAGTAGCATGGGGATTTTCTCAGAAGGCATGCATCTGGCCTTTTCGAGATGTCAACCTACAGCTCACTGATCATAATTCTCATAAAATCTCCATGGACCAGTAGAATGTCTAGTTTTCAGATGGACTAATAAGAATATCAATCGATTTGTTTAGTCATCCTGAATGTCTGCTAAAGTAGTTTCTCTGTCATCCGTGAAAGTTAAAATGACTTTTACCATCACATTCTGGACTTCAGAATCTTAGTTGTGGCAAATCCAACCTCCAAACAAATTTTAATGTTATTTACCCAGACATATAATGTAACACTAACACTTAAAGACAAATATACAATCTTCCCTCCCAGAACTCGAATAAACAATCAATACTAACTACTAAATGTTTTAACCATTCTACTAAGAATTCTATTGCTCCCAATTAAGCTTGAAATGCTTCATATTTGCTTCTGGTAAAAGTTTCTATTTATTACTTATGCAATTCAAGTATCAGCTCATTGCCAGTCTGGGGATCTCATCAACTTTCAGGTTAATGGGATCTTTAAACAAAAACTGAAAATCTACATATAAAGTTATATTTCTTTTTATAGTTCATATAGAAGAATTAGGCCATCCCAATAAATCCCTAGTTTGGAATTTTTTATAAAGCTAGAGCCTGTTCTTTGTTTGCCGCAATGGATCAAAATGGTCAATATAGGCCTCTAAGATGCAAGATTAACCAATTAGCTACTGCAAGAATCAAACAGAGACAAAAAGCTTACACAGCAATGACAGTGGAATTTTGAAACTTTCCGGAACATTCGACACCAATCCATGATTGTAAGCACGGTTCTCTTCCCATCCAGCTCTTCAAACTCGGTGGGTCTCCAGCAGCACTCTTAAATGCAAGTAGCGATTCAGCTGAAATTGATAAAATGACAAACTTTATCTTTCTGTTTTGGAAGATTGTTAAAAACTTTATTGTGCTGGCAGAAAGATAAAACAAGCATTTACAACTTAAGTTACCATGCCAGTTTAGTCTGGTCGTAAGGCAGATGCTGATAATTCCAATTTGAAAACAAACAAGAGCACAAACAAGGATGTTGTGTGTGTGAATGCATATGTATATACATTTTATAAAGCTGTTTCCTAGGTCACTGTCAATCCAGAAACCAAGTTAGCATATGAGACTGCCTTGTACAAGCCCACAAGTGAATTTCTATACATTTACCTTGGATATTATTTAGACTTTTAGTTTTGATCTCACAACCAAGCTCAGGATTAAACAGGACTTTGCCAATCTACCTGGACTACTTTAAGATGGTCATGCAAATCCTGTTTTATTTGGAGAGGAGTTAGTTAATTGAAAGAAATCGATATTTACAAGATGGACAAGTTTTCTGCTAACTTTCCAAAAGGCAAAATGTGAAACCACAAAGCATCCATGCATGGTGAAGTGTGGTTTTCCATTTTAATGATTCACATTTGCCATGGGCATTTATCCTCAAGAGATGTCCATGAACAAAACAAAGTGTTTACCAAGCTCTGGTTATAACCCCATGTTTGTGAAACCCAGCAGAGTCTTTAGTCTCAGTAATGTGCTAATGGCTGCTCTGCATGCAGCATACCAAAGGCTCCCTGATAACTCTTGTGATCCCTTCCCATTATTTTATGCTTAACAATTCTATTTGAGCAAATTTGAATGAAGATTTGGTAATGTTACATGATTGCTCTCAGCCAACTTTCTCGTTGACATCTTTTCCCTTCGTCCTAGCCATTGGCAAAGAAGGAAGGGAAACAAGCACACTTGGAAAGCACAGTAAAGCAGGAAGTTCTATGATGAAATCAGGAAGAATGAATTGCACCTGAATGAAAATAGAAGTGATTCCCTTCCAATCATAGGTGTATTGACTTACTTCACAAGTGAGGCCTCTGGTTCAAGTCCAGGATAGCATGCCCAGCATCCGCTATGTAGCAGGATATATTCATTTGTTGCCTGCTCTATTAGGACCATCTGTGGGAATATAGCTCAGTTGGTACAGCCAATGAAACAAGATGCATAGTTTGTTGATTTGTCAAAATATCACTATTGGAACATTCTAGATTCATCTCTACAGAGTTTATCTTAGGATGTTCAAGGAGACACTTAACAGTATTGTAAAAAATTGCATTTGAAAATTAGAGTAGTGTTTTGAGTCTCGGTTTCAAAATGTCTGTTGTAGGCTGTAGCATTCATTCTTGGGTGAAAGAAATGAAGAATTAAATCACAGCGATCAAAACCATCACAATTGACTAAAACCAATGAAAATCTATATCGACCAACTATAGCAAATGAGTTTCTTTCCCTTGACTTGTTATGCACTAGCATCTAATCCTGCCTAAAGAACTTTCCACTGATAGAAGCACTTTAATGGTACCATAAGTTTTAAACTTCCTTTCTGCTTGTCAGGCTTTCTAAGATTTCCAAACACTTGAACTCATCCAAGTAATCTGTGTCAGTTGTGAACAATATCAATCTTCAGAAGCCTTGCTGAAATACAACCTTTTAGATAGAATGGCCAGAGGAACTCTCCCCTTTCCCTCTGGAAATGTGCGGTACTTCAACTTCTTTTAAAAGTTCGACTTAAAATGCTTCATTGAAAGAAGAGATTGCATACATGTTTAGACATAGGACTCTATGCCAACAAGAGAAAGCATTGGACCTCACCCAAGGTAGATATGCCAACAACAATTTTTCATATTTGTGCTGATATATGAGAAAAAGGGTGTATGCTTTGCCACAAATGCAGAAAAAGTTAATTATAAGAATATAACCTTTTTGGTTGGTATATAATCTACCCTGTTCGCTCAAAGTGGTGTTTTTGGCCAAGAAATCACAAAAAAATGATTTAAGTTCAACAAAACAATGAAAACAATGAGCTCACCAACGAAAACAATTGAGAACACAGCAACGAACATAACTGAATAACAAATAGCTACAACATACCATTAACCTTTTGTTGAGATTGAGATTCTGCCTGCGTCATCTCAGGTGATTGAAACAAGAGGAGTATAAGCAGTGGCAGCAGCGACCACTGCAAGCAGCACATTGTCAATGATCATGAGTGCCAAGGGCATTTCTAATAAGTTTCAAAGCAGCTGGGCATTTCCTCTTGACTCAGTAAGAAACTTCTATGTTTCAATCCCCATTCCACCTTTTACTGTCATGAATCTATATAGCCAAAGCAAAAAAGGGACCTATAACATAGAGGCAGAAGCCAATGCAAAAAGAGAGACCTATAACATAGAGATAGATGCCAATGCAAAGGAGAGACCTTTTTTTAATATGAGTGTCCAAAGCTGTTTTGGGAATGGGCCAGGCCAGGGAAGCAGACAAGACAGCTAGAAATGGATGAGAGTATGTTGCAATCAATCACATTCAAAATTGGCAGACAAAAATTAATAGGAATGTAACCTCCAGCAACCTATCCACAACCACTTTTATGGCGCAGTTTAGACCCAAAATAAGCTTGAAATTCCCAGCAAACGTCCAATCATTTCAGCATCAAGGAAACATGTAAATTAAGCAATGGAAGCACAATCGACGATTATTACCATCAGCAACCGATCAAGGTTTTACGCGCAAAACTGATTTGGAAATATAAAAGGGTACTAGTATACCAAAAGGGGCACTGAATTCCTAGCACCAAACTTATTAGAGGTTCAATATCCAATCACTTCAGCATCAACGGAATATACAAATTAAGCAATGCAAATGCAATCTACCATCATTACCAACCATCATTACCCAAATAAGGTGGGGAACACAACTGATTTGGCAGCATACAAAGGTACCATACACAATAAGGTTCTAAACTTCTAACATCGGAAAATAGTCCAAGGTTCAGTGCCCAGTCCCTTCAAAATCAAAAAAACATTCAAATTGCGGATTGCAAGCAGAGCACCACGATTGGCACTACAGCTCCCTGCACAGGATTGATTGGGAAACACCCAATGGTCCTATACCCGACACAGGTCCTGAATTCATAGCAATAATCTGAACAGATGGGCATTAAGAAATGAGCCAAGGTTCAATACCCAACAAAAACCTTGCATTCCCAGCACCAACCCAAACACATGAGCACTCAGAAAACAGCAAATGCTCAATGTTGAACGACGTTGTAGACCCCCTAGCAGGAATGTATAGACACGGGCATTGCAAGGTTCAATCCTAAACAAGGTTTTAGAGCTCTATTACAATGTGGGCGTCAAGCAAACATGCAAGGCTCAATACACAGCACGTGTCAATAGCTCCAAACAGAGTGTTAAGCGGGCATTGAGGGAGAACAGGTGCTCCAGTCATTGATTTCAAAGAGATGAGCAATGGCTCAATGATAACCACAAGCATACAAAATTAATACGTATTATCATCATTTCCCCTTTTACCCTCTGAACTAGAGTTTTAGAATCCTAGGGACCTAAACATGGCAGAATGCAATAAAGACCAACGAGCCAATAAACAGTCATCCCCACCACAGCACACCCACCTAACCGCGTGGTGTAGGAATCTAACCAGATTGGCAGCAATGAATGCACAACACCCTAAAGTGCATAGGTACCTATGTACATACACAAACGAGGAGCTTGTATTTGCTTTGCTTTCACAGTACAGAAACAGACAGACAGGAAACAGACACAGACAGACAGAAGACTGATGAATTAAAAAAGAAAGAGGGCGGAGGGGTCAAAGACTCTGGCCCTTTTGCCAGCAAATATACTTGATTGCTGACTGATTATTACATTACTTGCTTCACCCCACGACTAATACAATGTTACAACAGACTCCACCACAACCACCACTAAAACTCCAGTTAAACCGCCAAAACCAAAACGCCCACTAAATCATACATCACAACCACTACTAAAGCTCCAGCTAAAACTGACAAAAACAAAAATACCCAACCAGATAAATTCCAACGAATAATAGTTGTTCATGCATCCATTTACAATAAATACTGCTATACATTCCCATGCAAAATCCCACCCCAAAACACGTATAAGCATCCCTATTTTAACTTGTTTTGAATCATTTTCCCAATTTTATTAATTGAGGAACACATTAATTGAAAATGGGAGTGGGGAATTCTCTGAACAAACTTTATTGTTACTTGAAAATTTTCCGTTATGTGTACGAACCGAGTTCAGATGGTCAACTGCTACTGCAGTTTATTATATGTGGGTTACAGCTGGCTATTCTTGTAACTACTGTTGAGTTAAGTTCTTTCAAGCTGTATTTAATTAATTTCTGGATAGATTCTGTCCGAGCTGTCACTGTAATTGTATTTAATTTATGTTTCATCTGACCTTTTTATTTTTACTGCATGACTTTCGTTGAAAAAGGGGTTTCAAGGTTAAAATATCTATGGGAGTGAGAATCCAATTCTTTCCAAAACAAAGTTCTATGTGCCAGCAGATTTTCGATGTTGCCAGCTGGGATTCCAATGGAATGGAATGAAATGCATGTAACCTACTTAAAAGGAGAATAAAATCACTTTCCCATAAATTTGGGGTAACTAAATAAATATGAGTAGTCAGACTTATTTACCTTAAAAAGTTTGATGCAGGAATATTAATTAATAAAAAAAATATTTAATTGGGGCGGGGGGGTTTTGTTGGATTGGCTAAAGCATCATGTTGATGATATGGGGGATCACCCAATTCTTGCAATCTAAAAATATATATTTAATTAAAATTTTAATGTAGATATATTGGAATAGATGGATGTGTGTGATTTGTTTAAGTGTAAGAAATTTCGTGATGTGTCGATAATTGGGATTCAAAATTTTGATATGTTATTATGGATCAATTTGGCAATTATGAGGTCAATCATGCACTTGCAAATCTAACATTTGATATGTATGCATAAATATAATCTTTGTAAATCTCTAACTGCTTGTTTTTAGTTTATCTTGGGCTTATGTGTTTATAAGTGACAGTGATAATTACTTTGTTGTGTCAATCCTTGTAAAGATATCGAGTCAATTGATTAAAAAGTGATTAAAGACAACTAACAAATATGCAATGTATATCCTAGATGATGATGCAAGAAAAAAAGCAATAAAATGTTTCTAAATGCAATGCTCAAATGATTATATACATATGAGAACAACTTATGAACTCTAGGAGAGCTAAATGAACTAGGGTCGCCCCTTTAAATACATTTGCAAGGATCACAAATAAAACATTTCATGCAAGTGAGCACATAATGGTCAAGTGGGAAGGGTTGGCCCTCAATTTTAATTTGAATTATAAAGGTGTGAGGGTCATTTTTGCAATTGCATATCTAAACTAGGTCATTTATATAATTGCATATATAACTGAGGGTAGGAAATAGATGAATTTGAGGATCAAGACTAATTCGTGGGAGTGAGTGTAGGTGGAGATATTTAAGGTTTGGGTTATGTGCCAGCTATCAACAAAAAAAATGGTATTTGTACCATCTTCATTACATAAGGGACAACCTAGCCAAAATGGGTCCAAAATGAAAGGGAAAAAATATAAGGTATTTAATTTTCACCATTACATTTTTCCCCCACCTTGACTTATGTGTAACTATCATAAGAAGGAATATCAAAGTAAAAATAGGAAACCAACATGAAAGTAAATTTATTCGCACTCATAAAAAGGATATATATGAACATATGGATGTTGCTTCCCAAAACATGCTCCCTTGGAAAGGAGTGTCTTACCCTAGAAACTTGTAAAATAAAAAAAATTAATTCAATGAGTAGCACCATATAAGCATAAAAAAAATAAGAATGTGTTGTCTATAATCAAAAGAATGTAAGAAAATAAGAGAGGGTTGAGAGATACTTCAGTTGTGATCAAACAAAGATGTTGCTTAGGGTAAAAAATAAATAGATACCACCTTGGAGCAACATAAGTGTTGTGGTACCATCTAAAATTACTTGTAATCATGTAATAGTCATTATAACTATGCTTTAAAAAAGGAATGCTAGTGACCTTATATGCCCCCCTTCAATTAGTTACATATAAAGAATGTAAATAAGTTGGAAGGGAGTAGATAAAGATATGGAAATCTCAATGATCATAAAACAATATAAAGATAGCATAGTGGGATGCCATGAAAAAGCAATGATATGCTCATGAAAGCACATTTGATGATGGACAACAAGATGCCCCAATATTGGCCCTAACTAGTGTAGTGGAGCAATCATGGATGCTACATTTAGTATCATGTAAGCAAAACAAAGTGTTAGATATCACCATGGAATTTTTTTTAAGAAATTAATAATCACCATGTAACATTTTAATATAAGATGTTAATTTATTGATAGAATAAAATAGAATCATAAGGTGTGAGATTGGTAGTCATGCAAGACATTGTAATATTCATGTAGAAAATTATGTTAGCAAAACATGTGATGGAGAATAGTTATTGTAAGCTTTGAAATCATATGGAATAACCAATAAAGTATATTAGCTACGTAGTAGAATAGTGGTTAATTCCATGAAGGATGTGCCCCCCAGGTGGGAGTTACCATCTAATTAATGTGATGTGTATATCTAGATGAGTATGTAGAGTTGGAAAGCTTTCAATTTCAACCAATAGTATTGTAAGGGTCATAATTTATGTAAAGATAGAAATTGCATACCCTTGCAATTTCACATTATATTTTGGACACACTTTAGTGTCCATCTCCCTTAGTGTGTTTTTTAGGTCCATTCAACCCTTGCCTTAGCTTTTTTTCCCACAGTACCAAGGTTGTGCCTCATGTGGTCCTTTTTGTCAAAATTGATGTTACAGGTGACTTATTCTTCTATTTTTCTAGTGTTTGACCTTTTCTAGAGATGGAATTATTCAAACACTAATGCAATATGTAGACATCAACACGACATGCTAGTGTTTTGTGATAGTTCATGATTTAGTGGTCATTTTGGAGCATTTTGCCACTTGCCACATATCCATATCAATGGTAACTGCCCTAGAGAGACCAAACAATTACCCAACTCCCTTATCTCCCTCCTATTCCTCAATTTTTAATCTATCTTTGAATCTCACTCAAGCCATCAACTTTTTCTCTCTATGTCACTCTTAACAACATTTTTGAGCTTCATACTAGCATTATATTAAATCATGTGAGCACATTATAGCTTTTTATAAGACTCTTGGGAAGTTTAACACCATTCTTCAATTGCATTCATGTTTTTCTTGGATTCAACAAGTTTGTGGGGTAATTTTATATTGTTTATCTTTCTCTAACTTCTCATATATTTCTTATTATCATTATAGAATCCTTTTGTGGTGCTTTTGGAACCTTGGGATCTCATCTCCAAGTTATTTACACTCTCATTTATATTATATTTTACTCTATATACAATGTCATCACTCTTTACATTCCTAGACACACTTAGGATAGTAGCATAGACAATACTTTTATCATTTTTTACACCTATTTTCTCATGGACCTATTGAAAAAACAAAGCAAGGACTTGACCATTCATGTCAAGCTCCTTTACAACCCCAAAAACTTTATCCATTTCTAGCTTGCAAGCCTCTATTCCAAAAATTTCATCAAAACAAGGGTTTGCACTTTCTTTTCCCTCTAGTATTAAAATCATTTTTGCTTATTAAACTCATAGATTAAATTAGTTTAACTTAATTTGTATATCATCTAGTCTCCCTTGGTTTACTACTTTGCTTATTCTAGTTTCTTGTTTGATAGGTGGGTTTGAAATATGGTAAAAACTTTGGATTTTGTAACTTATCTAGATGACAACATGAGATTGGAACCATAGTGCATCATGTAGATGTCAAAAACTTCATGATAGCATCCTAGGTAGTGAGCTTCATCCTCTAGTGTTGGGTTCTTTGTTTTTTGTTATTTTCATTTATGTAACTAGTTTGTCAAATTTGTACTTTTATTTATTGTAACTTGCAATTTTTTGTTACAGATCTTTCAATCTCTTTTCTAGATTGGTTAATGTAATATTAAATTTAGAGTATCTTAAATCTTATATTACAATCTAATAGATCATCATCATCCCAATTATGTAGTTTGTAACCATCTTATATTACAATCTAATAGATCATCATCATTCCACTTTTTAAGCTTTTTGTGGATCCAACTTCTTGTATCAGCCCATTCGATTGTTAAGCCAAATGGAGTCATAGAGGTTTTGGTCATTATATTAGATTCTTGGAATACCCAATGAGCTTTATGGTCCTACAACTAAAATCCAACCTAAATCCAACCTAGGTGGATATCCTCTAATCCTAGGAAGACCATGGTTAGCCACGATTGATGCTTCCATTTGTTAGGTCAAGGAACATGATTATCTCCAATTGGAATGTAACTAAGAAACTAGTTTTGTACCCTCCAACAAAACCCTTCACCAACCAAGATCAACCTATGTGGCTATACCCTAAAGATAATAACCAATGCTCCATTCAAATTTTGATGACTATAAAAAGAATCATTGAGATAGAGACACGTGATGATTGTTGGATGTTGTGGATATGGTTGTTGATATGTGGTTGTCATTGATGTCAACACTATTAGCATTTGGTGTACTAGGGTTGTATATGTAGGATATTGAGAATTTGTAAAAGGAAGTGTTTTAGGTTCCCAATGGAATGCAAGTCTTGAAGGTGTCATGTTTATATGTTGAAGATTAGATAGTGTGGATTAAAGGTTTATTTTGAATGTTTCTAGATCATCTACCAGAATTTTCAGAGGTCCACGTGAAGTTTTGAGTATGTTGTGGTCTAATAGTGTTTATTGTGGTCTTTGTCAGTGTTCCTGAATGAAGATTGTGTGATTCTATTAATCTCAGTTGTTTTGGATGCTTCTCTATTTTTCTTGGTGTTCTTGGATGTCTCTTTATCATTCTCTATCTTTGTGGTGCATCCACATTACTCAAGAGAGCTCATGGTTGAAAATCTTTTCTTGTGCATGTTTGGTTTTTCATGTTCTTGGCCGACATGTTGGTGGTAACGTGTTGTGGATCTTCGTGGTGAAATTTATTAAAGTATTTTTGTGTTAGATATATTAATTTGGGTCTCCACTATGTTGTGGCCGACCTTGGTGGATTTGCATTGGAAATTTATTTGTAATTTTGGGCCAACATTGAAAAATATTTTATTTTTCTGGTCGACTAAGTTGTGATGAAATCCCATGTAGCGGATATATAAGAGCAATTGGTTGAGCGAAGTTAGTGTGTGCACAAGTGTGAATGTATGCCAAAGAAAGTGTAAATGTGCAAATAGTGTTTCTATCATTCGATTACTAAGCCGAAAGTGAAGAAGGTTTTCTAAGCTTAATTGGAACTGAGAAAATAGCTTCTGCACAAGCCTGATTACAATTCCAATTAAACTCAGAAAACCTTCTTCACACTCTGCTCAATCTTCTTCACTTTTTGCTCAGTAATCGAATGATAGAAACACTATTCACACATTTACACTTTCTCTAGCATACATTCACACTTATGCACACACTAACTTCGCTCAACCAAATGCATCTTATATATAAAAGCTACATGGGATTTCATCACAACTTAGTCAACCAAAAAAATAAAACATATTTTCAATGTCGGGCCAAATTTACAAATAAATTTCCAATGCAAAACCACCAAGGTTAGACACAACATAGTGGAGAACCAAATTAATATCTTGACACAAAATACTTTAATAAATTTCACCACAAAGATCCATGACCGTTACCACTAACATGTGGTAAGAACATGAAAAACCGAACATGCACAAGAAAATATTTTCAACCACGAGCGCTCTGAGTAATGTGGACGTACCACAAAGATAGAGAATGATCTAGAGACATCCAAGAACACCAAGAAATAACAAAGAAGCATCCACAACAACTAAGATTAATAGAATTATGCAATCTTCATTCAAGAACATTGACAGAGACCACAAAAACATTATCAGGCCACAACATACTCAAAACTTCACGTGGACCTCTGAAACTTCTGGTAGATGATCTAGAAACATTCAACAATAAATCCTTTAATCCACACCAGCTAATCTTCAACATACAAAACAAGACACCTTCAATACTTGCATAGTTCCATTGGGAACCTAAAACACTTCCTTTTACAATTTTCTCAATATCCTCAACATATACAACCTCTAGTACACCAAATGCTAATAGTGTTGACATCAATGACAACCACATGTCGAAACCATATCCTGACATCAAAACAATCTCCCCTTTGGCATTCTTTGGCAACACATGATGTGAAACCACCATCAACCCAACACGACTTCTTACGCACTTCTCTTAAAAGATTTTTCCATTGCGCTTTACCTTTGACATCAATGGAAAAATGTAACAATGGTACTCATGCTTTAGACCACATATTTGCACATCCTAACTACTCACGACTAGCAGCCACAAAGCTTATCAATTCAAATCAGAATATAGCAATGAAGTTCACAGATTGATGCAAGCAAATGCATCTTTTAGTTCATATCAGGAGGGGTAATTACCCCTAGCATTCCTCTGAGATACTCAAAAGTATCCTTCGACAAAGGCTTAGTAAATATATCTACAATTTGTTCTTTGGTAGGCACATACTCCAGTTTGACTTCTTTCTCGTTCACTTTCTCCCTCAAGAAATGAAACTTGATTGATATATGTTTAGTCTTAGATGTAGCACTAGATTCTTTGAAATATTTATTGCACTTGAGTTGTCGCGATTATGTAATAATAGGTTCTTCATATGTCACCCTGATATCTCTCAACATTTGTTTCATCCATATCACTTGAGTACAATTATTGGCAGCAACAATGTATTATGCCTTAGCAGTAGATAGAGAAATTGAATTTTGCTTTTTA
>VDFB02135543.1:0-20869 GCA_007258455.2 Sequoia sempervirens
CTATTAGTTTACAGTCATAGTCACTTACAGTCATAGTCATTTTAGTCCATTGTAGGGTCATTTTATTTTCTGCAAATCCTTCAACACTTGCATAGGGCTTAGTCATTAGTCATAGTTGCTCACATAAATCTAAGGGCATTTTTATTTACTGCAAGCTAGGAGGTGTAACAAAGGTCAATCATGGAAGGTGGAGACTTAGGGTAACTTTATCCCTTTTGTCTTCACATTATTTCCTTTGTGCTTTGTTATTTCATAGGAATTTTGATGTTATTGTGCTAACCCCTCTAACAAATTTAGAATTTTCCCTTGATTACAGTAACTGCACATCTCGGCAGCACCCCTCTGAGTATCATATGCTACCTATGTGCCTCTAATAGGCAGTCTAAGGATCCTATACACATCCTCTAATGTCACTATGGCCTCTCCAATCGGTAGGTGGAAGGATGATGTCTCTAAGTGCCACCGCTCACATAACGCTTTCAGTAGTCCCCGATTTGCCCAAATCTGGGGCATATAAGTCACATGCAACAAACCCAAATGCCATAGAGTCCATCGCTCGGCCGACCGCAAGCTGTCTCTGAATTGAAAGGTGGTGGGTCTCGACTCCCATGTATAAATTAGGTCTAATACAACCTGCAACAACATTATACATGCCTCATGTCAGCCTCAATCATCTATTCTAGTGCAAACTGACTATACTACATAAAATGCAAATGCATCATTATTTTGCACATGCGTCATTCTTTTTCACATGCGTTGCTTTTTCACATATGCGGTTCACAAATTTCATATGCGTCATTGTTAATCAAATGTGGCTAATAATAATCAAATGCGTCACAAAACAATCATTTTCATTGCAAAATATCAAATGCGTCTCTAAATACACATATACGACTATAAATATGCAAATGCATTTCACAAAGTCAAATGCGTATCAGAAATAAACACATGCATTGAACTACTAAACACTATTCCAAATGACCAATGTAAAAATTCAAATGCGGTTTTCCGCAGTCAAATGCGTCATTCACGCATACATATGCGGTTCAAAATTAAAATGATGCATAAGTAAAAAAATGCATTAAATGCCTTAAAATGCATGCAAATTAAAAAATTTCAAAAGGAAAGTTTTAGGTCCATACCGGGGGGTCTGCGTCGGCTAGTCTCTGATATGTCCAAATCCTATATGCGTGATGGTGAGTGGCTGGAACTGGAGACATCCTCGCTAGAAAGTCAGAGCAAATTTTCAAATTTCTAAGCTAGGTGGGTGCAAATGAATAGATTTTCAACCATATTCCTATATATACCTAGGGCTTAGGTGGCATTACTATCCTACTGGCCATGTAAACTTCCATTTTTCATCATCCCGTACCCATCCCTCCCATTTCTAATCCCAATTCCGCAAACTCCACTGCATTTCTGCCTATCCAATAGACTAATCGGGAGCATTTCCAAAATTTTCTGAACTTTTCAAAAATTTGTCAATTTTCCCAAGGGAGCATACCTTCACATCGAAATGACATTGTATCAAAGAGGGGAAAATGTAGACATCGAAATTTGGTCTAGGCCTGCGACTTTAATATTCTTCATAATTCGTATTCTTCATGGTCATGATTAAATAATCTTAATTATTTAATTAATTCATCTTAATATTAATTCTTCTATTGATTAAATAATCTTAATTATTTAATTAATTCATCTATTAATTAATTCACATTTTCTTTAGTCTATCTGATTAATTAAATAAATGCTTTTTATTTAATTATCTTACTAATTAACCTTGTCGCTGGCATTAGATTGGAAATAGGATTTGTACATTTGGTCATAACTGTCATGACAGCTATAATTAAAATAAAATTATTTTATTTAATTATTCGTTCAAATCCTTTCATCCGTTTTAGATTTAAATGAAATCTTGTTTGTTTAATTATTCTTACGAATGTCAGGAGTTTGAGATTAAAGGGAATTATTTAATTAAATTGAAATTCTAGTACTAGCATGTTCCTCTATCTGTTTTGAATGGTGTGTGAGGTTGTCCAGTGTTCACATGGAAACAAAGCATCCTAATTTTAATTAAGCTGGAGTTAACTCTTCATTTGATGTTTGGTGAAATTATAAAGTAATCTCTTCATCCAAGAATCATTCAATGGCCCTGGATTCTAACTTATTTGGAGTGTACATCGCGAGGATTAATTAAATATTCTTATTTGATAAATTGGAAGCCTGCGTGCATGCACATTCAAGCGAGGAAATTAGCGTTATTGATCGCTATGTGCATGTGCAAAGATATTTTCTTATGTTTTTTAGAATGCCAGTAGAAGATTAAATCATTTATTTAATCTCTTTGAATTCTATTCTAATTTGTATCACTCATGTCACTACTAGCGGTTAGCAGAATACATATGCAAATATATACGATCTCAACATGAGATTTGATCTTTCGATCTTCAAACTTTATCAATTTCAATAATCCGAATTTTCTATAAATTGATTTTGTCATTTGTTTCAATCTCTCTCGAGAAATCTTGCCTTGACTTTTGAAAGCACTTTCAATCTTGGATCTTCGATGTTTTTGCTTCAATCACTATCTTAAGGCTGCGCAGGCTTGCAAGATCTGAGGGGCAGTGCTACAAAAGCAAAATGGGAAAGGAGCCAATCAGATGAATCATGGAAATATGTTTGAAATTAGAGGTGAGATTGTTCTAAGTTTTTGTTTATGTTTCGACTTTCCTATGTTCTTTTCATTTGCTTAACATTTAGATTTGCATTCTAGATTTAATATTGTATTGTGTGTTTGCTTTTAATCTTCTTTGTTGTCTATAGTGCAATTTTTCTATGGCATTACACAAGGATTGCATATAATTAGGCCGACCTAATTAATGCTTATGGATGGATCGAGTATATATGTTGGATAGTTTTGAATATTGAGAGATGACAAAAAAAAGGAGAGAACGAGGAATGATACTGATGCAAATGTGAAGAAGTGCAAAATAAAGTGGGTTAGGTCAGTCTATTGAGCATCACTGGAACTGTATCAACACTTTTTAGGTGCACTCTCATCAGTTCATTTTGGTTGTGAAACCAATTTTGTTTTTTAATCCTTTTGTAGGAAGTGAGCCTCCTTGTTTAATGATGCAAGAGCATCAATCAACAACATCAACTCATCTAGGGAACTTTAGTCCCAAAAATTTACTGAGAAGATCCATTACATGGATTCATCAAAAATCCATTTTTTATTCAACAAAATCCACTAATTTCATTTGAATCAATAAGGCTATCAACAATCCAACTCAATTTCACCTTTTCTATACACAATCAAATCAAAATCTTGATTAGAGTCACTAAAAAAAATCCATTCTTTCCTTATTCACAAAGGCATCCTTCTTAATTCTCATAGTTTTCCCAAGACCATAAGTCAACCATTCACTCATCCTTGATTCAATCCTATTTTAAAACACTTTATCATCACATTCTTGTCAGGGAAAAATTAGTAAGACACAAAAAATATCATTACCTTTGATATCTGCAGTCATACACCTACCCTTACACATAGAATCCACTTTGCTCAATACACCAAACCAATCATACCAGTCTTCCAAATTTTAACCAAGTATAAATCCATCTAAAATATCATCAACTTGAATATTTTCAAGCATTAAATATCATACTTTCTCATGTTTCATTAGATTTACCATGTTAGGCCATCAAACCTCCATTTTTCCTTATAGGACAGTAGACCCTTGAATCAGGTGATTTCATTTCAAGCACAAAGCATGATTATAAACTCAACACACCTTTGTAAACCCATTTTCACATATTACAACATACCAAACCTTGGAGTGGGTTGTTTCAGTAAATATACCAGATTTATGTGAAAATATACTCAAATAAGCAATATACTTGATACTTCCCTTACAAAAATGAATGGAAAAGGAAGCTAACTCCTTTTACAACTCAAGACAATAAGATTCAAGCCTTTAAACTACTGTACAGTCCTTGTGTTTAGATAACAATGGATAAAAATACTGAAACATGGTACTTTATTGCTAAAAACTCCTCAAGAATACAAATCTTCTTTTTCTCACACCATAAAATGTTTTATAGATTTTTTTCCATCCTTAACTACCTCTTCATATTTCCTCATCATCCTATCCTTTCAGCTTCTCCTCAAAAACTCTTGAACTACCTTGTGACTTTTCATCTTCTCAATTACATTTTTGCAATTTCTTGCACTTTTGCACTTTTTTAGTTTTGCAATTTTTTGACACTTTGCAAACTTACATTTTTTTGACCTCCTAAGACCTATTGATGAACTTTTTCATGATTTTACACTAAAAATTACAAAGTTTCCAATTAATGAAATTAATGAACAAGGTGCTCCTGTGCCATACAACCAACCAACTGAACCTTTCCAAGTCCCTTGGAAACACATTAACTTGTTCTTCATCTTTAAATTTGTCTTGGACTTCTTCTTCTTTACTCTCTCTTTCTAAATCTTCATTTTTCTTTTTTTTTCTTGGTTTCATTCTTGTCTTCAACTTTTCCATCTTCACTTTGTCTTTATCTGCAACTCTATCTATCTTCACTTGTATTCAACTTTGCCTTATTTAACTTTGCCATATCTCTTTTTAGGTTCACAATCATCTTCTCTTTCAAAAGGACACAGGACTATCCTTCAACTTTCCTCTGACTCTTTTCTTAACCAAGGACATAGGTTTTTCCTTGCACTTTGTTTCTCTTCAAAAATCATCCTTGACCTTCTTCGACTTCTTTTCTCCATATTTCTCATCTACTCCCATCAGTGGAGTACTCTTTAGGCTGCAAACTCAAGTGTTATCTTCACTCAGAAATCCATCTTTCTCTTACTACTTCACAACTCAACAACTCAGCAACCAGGTTCTCTCTTCAACCTACAAACACAAACTCAAACATGAACTCAACAAACCATCCATCTTACCCAACAACAGATCCTGGAAGATTCCTCACTCTTTATTCCTCTGCACCTTCTACCCAGCTTAATCTTCATTGGAGGATGGTGACCACATACCTTTCCTTGTCTTCCAACACACAACTCAAAAAATATTTCTCTCTGTAGTTAGATGGATCACGCTCCTGCAACCAAACTCAACTAAAAAAACCATCAACAACAACTTAACCAATCATCACAATCAATACCAGCTTTGATACCAATTTGATGCAATAGGGGAGGTCCTACAATCTCACTAAACACTATTCCAACATGCAATCAAAATTTCCAATTCACAATTTCAACAAAAAATCTCTATTCACCAAATTCACTCTATTCCCTTGTAGCCTTGCAAATCAAATAAATTGGGTATCTTTCCACAATTACTTCTTTTCACTCCAAGACCTGACCTATTTCAGAGACCCTTTCTAGAAAAAATTAACATACCAACAAATCACCATAGGCTTCTTTGGAACAGATTTCTCAAATCAGGGATTTTACACTTTTTAGGGCTCTAATTAGCCCTCTTTTACAAAGCAACCACTCACTAAACTTAGAAAAACTCTCTAAAACATTGGAAAAGCTTTTCCCACATGTCAAAAACCAAGAATCCACAATTTTTTCTCAAAAATCCTCACATCTAAGCACCAAACACATAAACCCTCATTTATAGCCACAAAATTAGGGTTTTATTGAAAATCTAGCATACCACTCACAAAAAACCATGCAGTCACCTCAAACAGGTTTTTCTAGGCCTGCATATACTCAAAACACCAAGAAAACTCACTACCCCAAACATTCTCTTACTTTGACATCATAAAATCTCATTTTTTCCTGATGGAAGACACAAACTTCATACTAGGCTTCACACTCAACTCATGAAATGACCTCCCCAACTTTCTCAAACCTTTTACTCATCCAAAAAATTTATTATGTTCCCATCCCACTAAGACACATCTTCAATAGTAGGTGGAATGGGATTGTTACATTATGAGTACTTCAAAACCCTTAAAACAGGGCTACCTAGCTGCAACAAGGAAATTGAATAAAATTCACTACAAAAGCAATGTAAAGAATTCAAGATCGATGAAAAAGTGTTTTAGCACATCTTCCTGACTAAAAAAATAATTAACTTAATCAATACACCCTTGTACGGGCTTGCACAATGCTATAAAGGCTAACAAAAATAAGAAATCTAGAAAAATTAGACTTAGAACTTGGTGTTTTTCATTGAAATCTTCAAAAAGGTCTTTACAATGATGGAATACATGATATTTATGCTTTTTCCAAGCCAATTGACCTTCTAACTTCCCTTAACCACCATTTAAACTCCTAATGACTATTGAACTTCCTTGAATTGTGCAATTTTGCATATTTAGTAACTTTACAACTTTTAAAACAACTTTTCCAATATCTTGCATTTTTTGCAAACTTAACCTTCTTAACTCCTAAACATCATCATAAATGACTAATTACATAAAAGAATGGTTTTTAAGACCTTATTTTAATACAAAATCTCAAAAATCCTATAACCTACTCCTCATTAACCTTGATGGACCAAAATTACTACATGGTACTCCTTCACCATGTAAGCAGTGAGCTTTTATATCTGGATAGTGAGTCCTATTCTAGGTAGTGAGCCCTTTGGCAGTGAGCCTTATATATTAAGTTTTGTAACTAATTTATATTGTGAATTAATCCTCACCATTCTTTTTCCCTTATTGGGTTTTCCATGTAAAATATAGTGTTCATTGTGTTGATTTTACTTTTTGTTATTTACATTTCATGTTCATACTTAATAACAAAATAGTGTGGTTGTGAAGTTGATAAGTGTTAGGATTTTTATGCTTGAATTTGGTGACAACTATTTCACCCCCTCTCAATTGTCCTATTCCTTTTAACAATTGGCATTAGAGCTTTGGTTCCTTCGTGAAGAGCTTAACCACTTGAGGAGGATCCTAAAGGTTAATCAAATGGATGATAAAGAACTTCGGACTATGTTAGCTCTCAAAAATGTAGGTTTTAACCACAAAAGGTTGGCAAGCTTTCATGACATTTCAGGGTAACAGAACAAGGTTTGAAACAATCAAACCTTCTACTCTTTAGGTGCTGCAAGACCAAGGCGGGTGTACCTCTCTGAATAATGTAGATTTGCAATCAATCCACTTACAACACTTGTTCACAATGGCACATGGGAGTGAACAAATGAAATTCAATTTGAAAACAGTGACAATATTCTACTCTAAGTCCTAAATACTCAATTAAAAGTAATAGAATGAGTTTATAATGATGAGGTGCAGAGACTAATGCCTTGTTGGGTATGCAGAGTCAAATGAGATCAAGATAAGCAACACTTTCTGGAGAAGACACGAATTATCTAGCATATGCTTTGTTTACAACTTGTATAAACATGCAACCATGTAACTACTAAGTTCTACTTCAATAATCCAAAATGAGTTTCTCTGATTACTGTGATCAATAAGAGGATTTAATCTTTGCTTGAAAGAACCAGTTGATTGATCACACAAATACAACAAATGTGTATCGATAAATCAAACATAAACTTGCTATGTTAATTTAAACAACCAAAAAAATCATTCATGGAGACAACTTAGCAGTATTTTTCATTTCAATTCAATAGATAATTGACACCAGAGAAATGTAGAAACATCAACTGAATCTCATAAATACCTCCATTGTGAAATCATGCAATAATAGCCTCTGGTCTGATAATTTTATTCTACTGTATCTACTTGCAGTGTATCGGGAATCTGATGTCTCTTCTTTTTATTAGCAACTACAACATGCTTATTTATACACCAGCATGAGAAATATATCAAAATAAAATATTATTTCAGCCCTCCACAAGATTTGGGCTCCAATCGAGCTAGCAGGCAACGGTCTCCAAACATTCAACATGTCAGCCACAAGATTTTGAAATTTTGTTTTTACTAGTAGAACAGTTGGCTAGACACAACATATCGTCCTGCCGAAGGCAATTCATTCGCTTATCGCTCTGCTTGCATCCCTATTTTAATCGCATTCGCCATGGCTACCTGTTAGTCATATCGAGATCAAATAATGTTCCTTTGTTTGCACTTTTCTTTGCTATAACTCATAGGTACCGCAGAGACCTCACATAGAATATATTAAGTTTCACCGAGAGCCCATACTATTTTCATAGTCACCAAGACATAGGGAGAGTCATACTAAAAAGCATACATGTTTTGTCCACTATCACCGTGACCACACGACTTCAGAGAGACCTCATATAGATTGGAACTTGTTTTGCTGAAGATCTTCACATACATTAAGTCACCGAGACATGAGCAAAGTTCACACCGATGAACTCCCCTTGTTCTATTCACTGTTGTTGTAGCTCATCTGGGTTTGTAAGAGGTCACATAGATCATTTTAAGTTTCACCGAGAGCCTACATCCAACTTCATGTCGCCGTGACTAGACCATTGTTACGCCGAACACAAGAAGTATCGCCATAGCCCATTTCTCTCGGGGAGACCAAATACTAAAACACATAAGTCACAATGAGCCACTCCTAACTCCATTCAACTTCACCAAGACTACAAGATTCTCTCACCGAAAGGACACCCAATGTGCTTGCTAAGACCCAAGCCTTTTTCCATGACCTCCTACCACAAACACATGCCTTTGCCAATGTCCTATGTTGCCAAGACAGATATAAAGTTCTGCTGAAAGTATATTCAAAGAGAAACTATGTGTAAGGTTAGCAAGACCGAAGGTCACTCTCCAAGACCTTACAACGATAGCCATATCTCCCACCGAGCCGCTCCATCCACTGTTGGTTGGTAAAACAAAATGAAATCACTAGGACATGATGCTGATATACCCCATCCACAGTTGCCAGTCATCGTGACAATAAGAATGTCCCGTCAACCACCTGAAACAGAAGAATTTAGCAGAAAAAACATAGTGGGTTAGGGAGACAAATGGGGACCTATGTCGATACATTCCAAAGTGTAAAAAATGAAAATGTGGATGAAATCTATGGGGCAGAAGGGGCAGAATGTAGATAAAGTGCCATGAAAATAGTGGAAATGTGGCTTAGGTAAATATCACATAGAGACTTAGGGGATATGAGGATATGAAAAATAATCATCAGATTTTGATAGTTTCAACAGACTGCACTTGAAGATCTTGGTAAGGCTAAAAATGAAAACAGAGACTTGAAAGAAAATATAGATGAAGCAAATGAATCTATCCAGAAACTAAAAGAGCAGCTGAAGAAATTCAAGGAAAGGCATAAAGAAGTGAGTAAGCAGCAAAAACAAGAGATCATCAGATTGAAAGTGCTTGTAGAAGAAAAAAGAGAATTGAAGAATGTCTGAACAAAATGGTACAAAACAAGTCTAATGAATTCACTAGACTTGAACAAGAGGTAGTAAACTTGAAAGTAGAACTAGAAAAGGAAAAACTCTATGAGAACAATTTCAAGTCTAGCTCTAACAAGCTTGAAGAATTGCTTGTGGGAAAGAAACCAAATAAAGACAAAGGTGGCTTGGGAAATAAATTAGGTGAAAGCTCAAAGGAAAATAAAAAGATTAAAGAAAAAGGGAAGCAGAAAGGAAATTCAAGAAACTTTGCAAGGAAACCACCTATGAGACAGCCTAATGCACAAAGATATCCCTCTTTCAAAGGTGCCTATTTTTCATGCAACAAATTTGGTCACAGGGCAATAGAATGCGGGAGTAAGATGAATCAATTTTCTAGCTCCTTCTTTGGACAATGTTTTTCATGTAAGAACTTTGGACATAAAGCCACTGGATGTAGATCTCAGGTGAGAATGATCAGTCAAGTGATGATGAATAGATTTAATGGAGGTAGAATGAATCAATCCTTTAATGGATACTAATATACTTGTAAAAAATTTGGACACAAAGAAAATCAATGTAGATCAAGGATTAATGGAGGTCATACTAATCATAAAAGGGTTGTCTGTTATAATTGTAACAAACCCAAACGTATGTCAAAAGTTTGTAGAAGTAAGAAGGGAAAGCAATCTGCTCCAATAGAGCGGAATGAACAGGTAAAGAAAAATGACAAAGAAGAAGTGAAGCAATAGATGAATGAGATATGGAGGAAGAAATAACAAGAGCTAAAGATAATAGATGTGTTGGTGCCCTCATCCGGTATGGACAATTCCTCTGGGAATTAGACCTAACATGGTCTTAGGGGGAGCATTAACAAAAAAATGTACAAAACCCCTAGATAAATGGTGTGTCAGATGTTGGCATGAGGATATATTGTAAAGAATGAACATGAAGAGGTTTTGGAAATGAAATCAGAAGAAAACATGATGGCATGTTCTTTTGCGGATCAATTTAGGGTTTACAGTTTTGAGAAATAAGGGTTTTATCAACTTTTTGAAGTATGCCACATTTAATGTGAATTAGGGAAAATTGATGATGTATAAAGTAAAATTTGTAAATCTCTTTGATCATTTGTGCACTTGAAGATTTTGAAAGGAATCTTGGAGTGATTTCAAAGCGATTTGAAGAAGTTTGAAGTAATTATTACGGATAATTAGGAATTATTTCTCTATTTACAAAGAGGGGAAAGACGAAATCAGGATCAATAAACTTCCGGATCGTCGGTAATCGAATTTCGAAGCCAGCCTATAGAATTACAGAGCATAAAAACCCTAGGTATAGATTTATGTGGAGAATTTCACTGGTTTGTAGATAAAGAATTCATCTTGTTCTTGTTAATTAAATTCAAGAACGACAACATTATGTTGGAAAAACCTTACTTGATCATGAAGGAAGCAATTGAAGTGATTACTAGTTTATGCAATGTTGGGGACCTCCCTGAGAAGAAAACCATGAAATACAAAGATGTGGAGGAGCTTACTAGCATTGAAAAAGACACTTGATCTCTATTCATAAACACTCTTCTGGATTCCACTGTAAGGTATGTTGCGTATGAAATTTCCTATAAAATCTATTTCAGAAACTATGAAGGTTTGACTTCGACTATTGTTGTATTTCTTGCACACATGATGGTTAAGGAAAACAAGTAGTTTGATTTGTGTAGCCTATTACTAGAAAACCTAACTGAGAATGCTTGAATGTCGCTAATTGAGGGATATGCTTTTTAGTTTGGATCTTTTCTTATATGTTTGAAATTTTACTTTTTGATCTCACTACTAGGAAGAGAGAATGTTGAATGGGAATCCAATATTCCTCTTGGAAAACAAGTTTACATATATTTGGAATTGTTGGTGGATAATGTAAGTGTTTGTAGAACCTATTTCACATCCCTAAAGATGAATCTGTGCTTCAGTATGTTAGTACCTAGTCAATTTGAAGTGGGTTCATCCTCTGGTAAGAAAGAGTTGGAAGTTATCATTGGTGGGTCCCCTCCAGAATCTAAAAGAAGGAAAACTTTTGTAACAAATGTCTCAGTAGAAAAGAAGAATGAAGAAGAATTAATTTTTGGATCTGACTCATTTGATCTAGAGGATATACAGATGATGCTAGAGAAGAGTGAAATGAAGAAGATTGGTGAAATGTGGAATGCATGCTCTCCAATTGAGAAGCTTAAAATTGATGATGTATTGGTTGATTATTTTCTCAATAGAGGTATCTCAGTTTTAGATGTGTCTGATTCTTTTCCATATGATCTAGTAGATATTAATGAACAAAGAACATTGTTGGAAGGACCCAAAGGTCATAAGTTCAAAGCTATGGTTGAAAGAAGATGTACCAAAGCCAAACAAATGTTATCTAAACATATGAATGAGAAAAGAGAATGCATCAAATAAATATTTGACATCTACAGGTATTGTCTCTGGTGGTCGGTAGCCGTTGACAACTTCAGAAGAAAATTTGAATCCATTGAATATGACATGAAGAGTATTCAAAAAAGTTTTGATTTCTAGGATGGAAAACATAGAATAAGAGTTGTTGAATTGCAAGTGGAGTTTTTGATTACTCAGAGGAAAAGAGAAGATATGGTTAAAAGCTTCTGGCTCGTTAAGGAACTTGATGAGGTCTAGTTGGATCATCTCTCTAAAATACTCTCTAATGCAAAAGATTGTGAACGCCAATGTATGTCTTTGGATCGGACATCCTCTTTTATGTAGTTGTCTTTATTGGATGGTATGAGTGCAAGAATGAATTCGACTGTGCTTGCTTGGAAAAGGATTCTTTTGATCATAAGAGATAGGTACAAGAAAATATTTCATGTAAAAAGGCCCATTTCACTTGAATGTTTGAAATGGGGAGTTGGAATCACCTTTGTATATACCTTTAAATGGGTAAAAAGGAAAATGATAACAAAGGGAAAGAATGTTGTTTTTGTAAAATTTTGGCACATGTTGCCATCAATGACAAAGGGGGAGATTGTTGGAAGAATGAATAAGAATGGCTAACTATACAATTTTTTGTTGTCATTGATGTCACCATGTTATACAAGTTGTGACTACAAGACTAAGTGATTGATCTAATATTTTGGTCCGGTATCTAAACTGGTATACAGTTTAGACCCTATGGTATTTTGGTCCACAATCCTACACAATTGATAGTTGCTACTTGTGGTTTTGGGAAATAGTCTATGGATATTGAAATCATGTACATTCAGAATCTCTCATGCTCTAATGCTCATATGGTGTATCAGTATCATTTTGTTGATTGCATTTTTCTATTAAGCCTATCTCTGGTTGACTTCATGGATAATTAGTGATATGGTGAATTAATTTTTGTGTAGATATATGTGCAAACTATCTTAGGTCTATGCCGACATGATAAAGAGTGCTACACATTTTTATTTATTATTTGGAAACATTTTATGAATGCCTAAAGCCGACAGTTGGTGTTTTTGGTAAACAAGGATTACATATAATTAGCCCAACCTAATTAATGCTTGTGGATGGATCGAATATATATGTTGGATAGTTTTGAAGATTGAGAGATAAGAAAAAAAAAAAAGGAGAGAGCGAGGAATGACACTAATGTGAATGTGAAGAAATGTGAAAACAATGAAGTGTGTTAGGTTAGTCTATTGAGCATCACTTTGGAACTATATATGAAGCACTTGTTAGGTGCACTCTTATTGTAGTTCATTTTGACTATGAAGCCAAAAATTGTAATCGCTTTTGGCAGGAGGTAAGGCCTCGGTATGAGTGGTGAGATTTTTGTATCCAGAGCCGGTGGAGTCCCCAGCAAGGCGTGAGAGCCCTTTGGCCGATTGAACCCCTTGCTCGCATCATTTTAGTTTAAGAACTTACTTGCTCTTACGTGGAGTTAACTGGCAATTCTCATGCGTGGTTTTTTCCCTTATTGGTTTTCCATGTAAAATTTGGTGTTCATTGTGTTGGATTTTTTACTTTACGTTATCACGTTTTCATGTTCATACTTAATAATGGGAATAGTGTGAAGTTTGTGAAGTTGATATTAATTATTAAGGTTTTATGTTGTTTGAATTTGGTACGACAAGCGATTCAGCCCCTCTTTCGGTTATGTATTGCCCTTTTAGCAGTTTACGTAAGAGTTGAGGAAGATATTCCACTGGTATAGGTGATACAAAAGAATGTTTCCTTATGGAATAAATGATTACTACCAAATATCAGCACTTTGGATACGAGGGTGTTGATAATGATCATTCTGGAGATCGAGAAAATCGGAAATAAAGAGAGTATTGAAAAATAAGAAAGAAATTAAGAATAAGAAGTAAAAATGGGAGTTCCAGATCGAACCAGCCAGAATCGGGCGAGTGAATAAAATCAAAGGCAAGTTGTAGAATATTAGAGATCTCCTAGAGAATCCTCCTCCAGTGATGATGTGTTGAAAGGCTTGCTATCTAAGAAAATTAGGTTCTAGCCAGTGATTCCTCTGGAGCTTCTACAACTTCCTATGATTCAAGGTAGTGTGGACTTAGATAAAAAAATTCCTATTCATAAGTTGGTATTAGGCGATGCATTGCATGCATCCGGTAGAAGAGAGATTCTAGAGACACACCAGAAAGGGATAGAACTGATTGAAGATGCTATTAAGGAATTGTAAGAGGCCACACTCGATGCTTCAATTGATAAATCTCTCACTTCGATAGAAAAATTGAGTCTGTTATTGGACTCCTTTAAGGAGTATGCCTCTGGACTTGGTGAGAAGACAAAACAAGAGGTTGAGGAGAAGTTGGAAGAGAAAATTTTGTTGGCACTACATGACAAGTGTGCTCTGGTAGACACCAATGTTGAGAAGAATTTAGATGCTATGGAAATTTGTGAGTCTGAAGCAAATGTTGTCTTTGCTTATTGTTTGAAGTGGTTAGATGCCACTCAAAGTATTGAATATCTTATGGACTCCATTGAGTCCTAGTTGACTAATGTCTCTAGTACCTATAATGCGTCTAAGGATAGAGACAGGTCAACCTGGAATGCCATCTATCACTAGTATACAAACAACAATATATGACTAAATAAACTACTAAAAATTGCATATAAATGACTAACTTTAGTCATGTGACTATTAGTGGTTTATTTGTACTCATTTATAACACCACTAAATTTATGACTAAACAATTTTAGTCATATATTTAATCATTGATTTTAGTCATTAATTTGGTCATTGATTTGGTCATTAATTTAGTTATTGATTTGGTCATTTATTTAGTCATATATTTAGTCATTAATTTTGGTCACATGACTATTTTAGTGGTTTATTTGTAGTCATTTATAACACCACCAAATTAATGACTAAACTATTTTAGTCATTTATTTAGTCATTGATTTGGTCATTGATTTAGTCATTAATTTAGTCATGGTAGTGATTTGTTTAGTCATATATTTAGTCATTAATTTAGTCATGGTAAGTCATTTATTTAGTCATTACTTTAGTCATATATTTAGTCATTAATTTAGTCATATATTTAGGCATATATTTAATCATTAATTTAGTTATTAATTTAGTAATGTATTTAGTCATTACTTTAGTCATATATTTAGTCATTACAAATCAAATCTAACTTAATTAATCCTCACAAATTTATGCATATAAACTTCAAGTATCATAGATATTCAAATATTTAAAAACACCATGAAATGAAGACTAAAATGCTTGAACAAATATGATTGATCAAACACAAACTCAAATAGATTACAAATCAAAAGGAGCCACAACACAATATTTATGAGTGGAGAAAAAACCACTCTGAAAATTTACTTCATTAAGCCTCATTGGTAAATCAAAATCTTATTGGTTGCATTCAACATCGCAATGACACTATACAACTTTCAGACACTATATAAATAGAATACTCCTATTTTCATATACTTATACTATTTTTCCCTTAACAGCAGTCCTTTTGGAAGGGCGGTGACCTCCTATAGGGGCTTGACCCATTTAATCCCTTTGCAAATCCACAACTTTCCTGCCGCTATTGGTTTTAGCTCCTTCAAATCTTCCTCACTGGTATTCATGACCTTTCACTTCTCCAATTGGAGAAGTGAAAATAACGTTTCAAAATTTGCACATCAAAAACTTAGAAAAGTCAAATAATATAGAGGATAAAATTCAAACATTTTATTTTCCTTTTCCAACTATGGCACCCTAAACTTAGGCACTAGATATAGTGAATGCATTATAATTAGATATAACATCCATCAAAAGCATATTTGGAAGAAGATTTTTATTAGATATTGTAGTTGCAAGTTCCACTAATTATAATAAAGATAAATAGTTTTACCTTTCTGCATCAACTAATGCAATTTTGATAACTTTTAGAGGATCGACAATGCTAGCCTTTATCATATCAACATACTCACTTGCAAGTTGCAACACAACATTAAACTTATTAATTAGACTCAACATCTTAGAAATAAAAAGAAACTTCAAACATTATCAATTTAGTAAAAAAATCATAAATTTCAACGATCAAAGTAGCTAATGCTTCACTCTCTACATCCTCTACTACAATCAAAAGAGGCATTTATTTTTGTAATAAATGCAACAAGAAATTATATTATTTGTCAAAACTTATGACTATGTACTTATGAACTCAAGATCATTTAAATTGTCAAACTAATCGACATGACTAACTAATTTATTTCTATCACATACACTTTGGGTATACAAGATCATTGAGAATCCCAATTATTGAACTAAGAAATTCAGCAACACAATGAAATTATATCTTACGTAAAATATAAATCAAATCAATATTACATGTCTCATCTTATCAATTGATCTCAAATTGTGTATACACCTTTTTCATATAGCTTAAGGACATCTACAATAGATATGCAAAAAATGAATTTGGTGGAAAGACTTTTAAAACTTTCAAGCAAATACAATTTGCAGGTGTAAATCCAAATTCCACAACCATTGCCAACATCCTCCCTACTTGTGCCAAAATGGGAGCTTTGAAACAAGATATGAATATCCATCAATGCATAAACAATACATCCCTATAAGAAATATTATACTCCCTCAATTAAATATTATTACATATTATTCTATTGGGGGAAATTTACTTTATCAGGGGGACTTTTGTTTAGAAAACCTAGATCACCAACATATCAGCTCATGTGAGAGGTCAATAACCCAATATTAGGCCTACACATGGTACATGCATGCACAAAATAACAAAGAAAAATAAAGATCATGCATCACACAATAAGTATAAGACAAAAAAATGTCAAAAGAGTTATGTTAGGACTAAGAAAAAGTAATCCCACATATTTTCATTAACATCTATTCATTTATCTCCTAGTCCTTACAAAATCTCACCAGACTCAATTTCATGATCTAGACAAATTTTTGAGGTTTGTGTAAACAATATATTTTTGTAACCAGCATACCTAAACAATAACATTCATGAAATCCATTGAATTCCTTTGATATCATCAAGCTAACAATACTCTGTTGGTGGAAATCCCATCACCACCCCACCAATAGCTTGATAAGGGAAATTCGTATCCTTCCATCGTCACAACTCTAGTGCATCGATGGAATGAATGATGAAGCTCCCCTAATAGCCCGATATAATCACAAGGTATCAAATTCTAACACTTATTGGTGAAGCTAGGATGCACTGGGGTAACTTTGTTTGATATCTTACTAATAGACCGAAAGAAAAACACCTATCGGTGGAGAAGGTGGCTATCGGTGGAAAACAAACCAAGGTCCCAACAATATAGCGATGAATGATTACTACTAGCTGATGTGGCATCAAAATCATCATCAGGATATTTAACATAAATGCTCTCCTCAATGACAAGACTGAAGCAGGTGGTCTATTAATGAGCCAACACATAGGTGAATTGCACCACAAATTAATCATACAATTTGAAGAAACTAAAAAGGCTACACTAAGGGCAAAAGTGGAAAGGAAAAAACTCAGAGCTCTCACACAGTGAAGCTAGGAGAAGAAAAAATTCATGTAAGTACTCCACTCTTAGCTAGAAAGTTGCATTTTTTCAAAGTTTGCAATGGAATAAAATGTGGAAAAACCTAAGGAAAGAAACAAAAAACTGAAAAGAGGAATTTAAACCAAGACTTGATAGATTTGTGTCTGAGGTTAGGGCCAAGACCCAGAAGAAGTGTTCAAGCAAGTAAATTATTAGATAAACATAGGGGTCTTGGGGATGTTTGGATGCCACACTGGGGCTATGAGCTTTTTATGTATCACTATAGAAAACAATTCAGATTTCAACCAGTCTATAACCCATGGAGACTAAACTTAGGAAGACTTGTGGTGCCAAACATGTTCATCAACGTAGAATTGGTGAAAGCTTTGGCCAGTTGGTATAATTCCAAGAAAATAACTATCCAATCACCAAATGGGTTTGATATGCTTGTTATCTCCCAAGACCTAATGTCTAATGTATTTCAGTTAGAAGGTCCCATGAACTTTCCATTCACCATTAGATACTTTTTGACATAATATCGTTGCATTGATACTAGTTAAAAGAGATGGAAGCTAGCTTTGCATAGACCTAGGAATGAGCAAGGTCAACTCAAAAAAAATTCAAGCAATGAAATACCTCCATTTCATATAGATTTGTTCAAAGAATACTTCCAATATACCTACTACTCAGCTGGTCAAGTCTTGGGAATTTAGGTTCCACCACTTATGTCTATTGCACAATTGGTTCTAGCAGCTAATATACAAAGCAAAGATGCTAGGTCATTCAACTATGAAAAATATTTGGAAAATGACCTAAATCAAGGGCTTGAAAGAATAAAAACAACAGTGATTGCATAGATTTCAAACACTATTCCTTGTTAATGCATTTACTTTTATATGAGGGACATACTAGAAATGTGTGGGGCAAAGAATTAAGAATCAAAGACACAGATAAAGATGGAAACTTTAAACCTGTACAGATGTGGATTGCACTATGGGATAGTCGATGTGAGAGGTCTCACTATTTATATTTTGAAGAATATTTTGTTAAACCACTAATGAACTTGCTAGGATATTCATATGATCACAATTTATCCCTTGAGGTGCGGATACTTTTTAGACCAAAGGAAAACAACCTGAGAGGCAAGGTGAACCATAATTGGGGAGACTGGTATGCCTTCTTTGATTGCACAATAATAAGGGTTTATGGATTTGAAGGGGTTCCACATTTGCTACCCCGAGTGGTTCCTAATAGAGTTTATTATTTGGAAATAGTACGACAATTAGCAAGGTTTGATACTAAACATCTCAAGAGTCATAATAAACAATCACTCTTCCCTAGCACTCTTTGTTTTGGAGATTTCACAGTATGTGTCATTGAAGGATATGAAGAAATTGATGCTAGATTAGCTCATTACAACCTTCCTCTTGGGTATGAAAGAAATAAATTTGATGTAGTGGGATTTATTCATCAAGCAAGATTAACTCATAATTTTTCAGGGTATGAGCATTGGTTTGCACTTGATGATGTGATTAGGATCCGAGATGAAGCTTCCACTAGTGAGAGAATGGCTTTGTATAATAAAGGTGTGCTTGTAGAGGAAAGGAAGAGAAAGAATTTCCATTCATATAGAGAATTATTTGCTGATATACAAGATCCCTTGGCTCGGATTGAGCAACTTATTGCTCATATTAATGAAATAGTAAAATATGTGCCCTCATACATTTTTGATACATCTCATACGAGTTACACAAGAATGCAGGTTGAGAATGTGGAGCCTTTGTATCACATACCCCCACAACCCACCCCTGATGTATGTTTCTCCACTGACAATAGTGAAGAGGAAGTGATGAGGAGAGTGATGGAGAGGAGCAACTAGTGGAACAAATAAAGGCCCCTATGATTACACAATATGAACCCACTTGGGATCAAATAAAGGCCCCTATGATTACACAATACGATCCCCCTCAAGAACTTGTAAAATTTGAAACATCAGATGAGTAATTTGATGACATTAGGGTCAAGGCTAGTCATGAATTCATTTCTGATAATGATTTTGTTAAAACTCTTGAGTTCAAATCATTTGTCTATGAGTATAAAGGGAAGAAAATAAGACAAAAGGAGCAAGACATTACTCTTGAAAAGGAAGATGATGCCTTAGAAGAATTGAAAAAGGAAGTTGGCAGGGAAATGAAATCCATTACTCCTGAAAGAGGTAGAGAATTACTTCAAGAGGTTGGGGTACTACTTCTATTAGGATGGGACATGAGCTCAACAATTGTGTTCAACAATTTTAGAAAAAGAGGGGATACAACAATGAACTTATCAAAGGAAGCTAGTGATAAGATATATTTAGGTTCTAGATATAATCCAGATGAGGATGCCTTGCTTATTTGGTCACTACACCCTCATGCGAAGAGGCCAACAATGATTGACAATCCTAATCAAGTATTTGGACACCTTTTGGTCAAAAGAGTTGTGGACACTAATCCCTTAGAAACTACAGAGCTAAATGTCAATGTGGCAAAATTCACTAGAGCACAAATTGAAAAATTGATCAAAGAGAATGACAAATTGAAGAAGTAGTTTTCACATCAAATGGAGAAGTCATCTTCCTCTTCCGCTCTAGAATTTTATGCTCCATGGATTGAAAAGGATAAGAGAGTGTTAGATGCATTAGTTGATGTAGCCTATTGGAAAAATCCCATTTGAAAGCCCAAGAAAGTGTAAAACACTCAAAAAGGATGTGAAAATCATTAAGTACAATGTTGTGTCCAAGATAATCAAAGAGATGTTCAATAAGCTGATACAAGCTAATGATTATTGGGGTGTATTTAAGAAAATACAATCAACACTAGAGGAGAATGTCTAGCTATAAGAAAGAATGATTGATAAAAAGAAGGAACTTCTAGGTAAACATACCCTGAAAGACCAAACACTGCAAAGATATAATGACTTGGTGAGATCCCACAACCAATATCAAGAAAGACTCGAAGAAGACCTCAATTTTTTTAATTTGGTTCTTGCACTCCATGATGATACAAGGAATCTTTGAGAAAGGAATGATTGGAAAGTAGAATTTACAGAGTTTCTAACAATTGCATTGCAAGAGATTAAGGATGAGGATATGGTCTTGCAAAATACTCATAAATAAATTGAGAAATTCATGTACATAGAGTATGATATGAAGGTGGTCATAACCAACGTCGACACTCATGTGGAACAGGGGTACATTGATCACCTCTCAGCTTTCAATATGTTTATAAATCAGGTAGTGGATAATTCAGGCACAACTGAGCAACAATCAAAATCGGTTGGTGTTAATGATATGGACCCTATCATACAGTAAAATCTTTGAATAGGTCTTAGATAACCACAGGATTTTACTCAGAGATTAATTGATTGGTACACATGTTTATGATTGTGTTAGTTTCTTAAATTAAGTTCAAAATCATGTTTTGTTATCAAGAGTCATGTCTTTTGGTCTGAAGCTTGTTTCTTCTCATGTATATAAGAGAGACC
>VDFB02135544.1:0-33625 GCA_007258455.2 Sequoia sempervirens
AGGTAAGACACTGTCCATGGTTTCAGATATTTCATTTTCTTTTGCTTGTTGATTGAGTTTTGTAGGTGGCTAGCTCATTATCTTGGTTGTGTTTTAATTTCATTGCAAACAAAATGTTGTTGATTACCTGTTAAATGAGGTGTTGGTTTCGTGTATTATTTTAGTTTGTGGCGGATATCTTATGTAGCATGTTATTTTTGCTTATCTGTCGTATTGTTTCCAATGGATCTTGTGCCTTGTCTATGTCTCCACTTTCTACATCCTTTTCTACTTGACATTGGTAAGGTTATACCTTAATGGTTCTTGCTCTGCTTCAAAACACCCTTTTCGAAATAGGTAGGCAAGACACTGGTAAAATTTTTGGAGTTCATCCTTACTCCTTCTGATTTGCATTTACTTGAAAGCTTCTTTAGCCCTTTCAATAAACCCATTTCTTGTGCATATCCTGCAATTGATTTATTCCATGAAACCACAATTCCTTGAGGCTTTCTATCAAACCTTTCACATGCCCTATCTATGCTGCTGTATTTTGAAAACTATATTCTGTCAAACAAATTTAGGTGCCTTGTCTATGCTTTTGCATTTCGCATGCATGTCTATCAGCGCATTCTATCAAATAGCTCTGTACCCTGTTTAGAAAGAAAATAAATAATAGAAAATCTCCCATTTTGGCGCAGGTAGAGAGGACGTTGAATAAGGTTGCAGAATTTTGGCTTTACACCTACTGTTTCATTTGCTCGAAAGTTTTAAACACTCTTTAATGAATCCATTCTATGCATATCCTACAATCATTACTTTCCAGCAACCACATGTCTTTGAGGCATTACGTCAAATAGTTCACACGCCTTGTCAATGCAACCACATTCTTTATACATATCTGCTAGGATAGTCGAAATTGTAACACATTGGAAATCAATATAAGCATTGCTGTGATATTTATTTATGCTTCCAAATGCCTATACATCTTGTGTACACATTGCAAATTTTCAATTTTCATGTAAAACATATGTGAGAAACTACGTACCCCACAAGTTTACAAACCTTCGCATTTAAGCACATTTGGTCATATGCGACAAGATTACAATCATGGGGATTTGGAATGCAGCCAAACCTAGACAACTATTTCATGAGCACAAGGTTTAGGAGCATAATCCTTTCTAGATTTATCCCAAATTAATTAAAAATGTATAATCTCCATGGCATAGATTTGACACTAGTCTTATCCTATCACTAATTCATTTTATGTTAATTCTGTGGAAGTGCAATAAGAGGTCTAAAATGCTAATGGAACTAAATAATATATTGATGCATGAGTGATTAATTTTCTAAAATATCGATTTATCTAATAAGAATAAATACTCTTAATCTCTAAATAAGATTCATGAATAACATAATTTACACTTTGAGAGATTGATAATTTATGACTTATAAGTATAAGATCAATTTTGTTATTTTAAGATTGGTATTTGATGGTATGATAAAGATTAGTAATCAATATTTGATTATACTTATTAATAGAAGGTATTGAATAGTTACACTAGATAACATGTATCAAGCACTATACAATATTGGATTGTAAATCTATAGTTTGAGCAGTTTCTATTTTAATTTCATGGAGACTACTGATAAATCTAAGTTTGGTGTTATAACCTTAATGTGTTCGGTAAATTTTTGGTTGTATTCGCTACTAGGGATAAGTGTTCCCACAATATATATAGTATCAATGCTTGTAAAGAAACAAGTCATATATTAAGGATGCCTTTTATTAAAAGTAATATGTTGTTCTATTGGGACTATCTACTCCTTTATGTATATTGAACGCTATCTTGCTAGTAATGTATACAATTATAGTTATCATTAAATATAAATAAGTTGTGCTACTATGTTAAATAGTGATATAAGAGTGAATGGTGTATTTGCATTGTATCGAAATAGAGTTACATTTAGATGATGGTTATGTTATGAAGAGTGTGTAATATTAAATCAAGCTTTAACAATGAGTAAATTATAAAAAAATTACCCATCAAAGGTGTGGTGATAGGAGAGATCCCACTCTGACTCTTTTCTATCACTTCACCTTATAGCGAGAGGAGTCCCAATAGATTAACCATAAATGGCCATTTCATCTCTACAACCTACGTTCCACCTGTATTATTGTTATCAAATGGAATTACTAGGAGAAAGTTGGGGTGCACATTCATTGTTGAGAATTTCTCTTTCTCTCATGAAACCATAGTAATGTGTGGCTAAATTTGTGGTGTAGGGTTGACTTAAGTATTCTTGTTGATGGAATTTTAATTATGTGATACAACCATATAATTTAGTTAGGTTTTCTTGAATGATGCAAAAGTTTAGTTTGTAAAACTAAGAGTAATGTTTAGGCTATAAGAGTGATGAAATGAATATCTAGTTGATTGAATAATCATATTTAATGAAAGTGGAATTTTAGTTTGTTCTAGATGTTTTGTTTAAAATCTTTGGGTAATTTTTGTGTTGTACTAGCAATACTTAAGATTTAGTTATTGGTTTGTTACCTTGTGGCATTGTGTGTGCCAATATAAGTATTAATGTCTATGCTCCATTTTTTTTTCCTCTAGTGTATCCTTATTTAAGTATTTGACCCCCGGCTTCACCTAAGTGGGTGGCAGCCGTTTGTGAAACTGTCTAGGGTAATGAACCCTAGAAAGGGTTGCGTACCCACTTTTGTAGTACACGTTTTATATGGAACACATGATACCCTTGAATGGTGGATTGAACCTTAGTATAATTTAGTGTAATTGTGTTGTGAGTATGAATGAGGTTGAGTCATCTATTGAACCCTAGTGGATATACCCCATGTGGGTGAGTCAAATGAGTTGAAGAAACTCAAGTGTCGAACTACGATTCCTCTGCGAATTATATACGTAGGCAAGGTCGTTCGAGACGAGCCCCCGAGGAATTAGGTCTGCCCCCTAGGCTTGTCCTCTTATTAAATATTTAAAGGTACTATCGATAAATATTTTAATTGCATAACTTGTGACTTGAATTAAGTCTGTATTTATTGATGAGTTAGTAGATCTAATCCAACCTACCTTGGTGATGTGGATTCCATATCTCCATTTGAAACTCGACCATGTTTTTCAACTCAATGGTGTTGATAGTTGAGGTCCTTATAAATTATTGGTCTAATTTTTGCTAGGATTTCATGAAGTACATGTGTTGGAAGCAGTCTTTGGGAATTATGTTAGTGTTTGTGGTCGAAATTTGAAATTTGTCTTTTGTCCTTAATTTTATTTTAGTGTGAGGGGTACATTTACATTTCCCTTAGGCTCCTATTTCTTAGGCCTACCTTTTACAAACAAGGCATCTTGGATTTCCTCCTTAGACTTCCTCCCCATCTCCTTTGATAGGAGAGTAGGAATAATGTTGTCCATCTTTGGATCTGCACCATTACCACTAATTGCAACAATTAGATTTTCCCAAGAATCTAGTAAAGAACAAAGTAATAAAATGCACTTATCCTCATCCTCTAGTTGTACATCTACAGATGCTAACTGACTAAGAATTAAATTGAAAGCATTTAAATGTTGTGCAACAGATTCACCATCTTTCATTTTCAATGAATACAACTTCCTTTTCAGATACAACTTATTGGCGAGACTCTTAGTTTGATAAATATCACCTATTCTCTTCCATAATTTATATGTAGTGGTTTCATCAGAAACATTTAAGAGAACAACATCAGCAAGACATAACCTAATTGTTCCTCTTTCCTTCTTATCTAACTTAGCACAATCTTCATTTGAAATAGTTGCAGGTGTCTTTGTCTCATTATTAACCACTAATAGCGATATCTTTCTTCAAGGAGATCTTCCATTTTTAATTTCCACATTTCATAGTTAGAGCTATTGAACCTTTCAATATCTAACCTTGAATTCATTGTAACAAAAACTTAATTCCAAAATCAGCAAATTACTAAAATAATAAGAGCTCCCCACTCAGCCAGTAATCCTTCAAACTTTAAGAAAGTAGATCCCCAATGCTCTACTAAACCACCGACTAGATACAAAATGTTGAAAAATGAGGTGTTTTCTTAGCTTAATACTATGTAAAACTTTAATATTGCTAATCTAAGTAAGCTCTTTCTTTGTTACATATATTCTTTGTGGGTGATTATCTTGATTAATTCATTTTACTGTTGTAGAATGAAGAGAGAGAAGTTGATATAAGAACTAGACAGGATATTAGAAAGATCACACAAGATATAATGTGGAGAAACCGTTTTGGGAAAAAAATCCACCAAGAATTATTCTACTATTCAATCTCTGAATTACAATAGCTCCTATTCTTGCTTGAGAATGATTCTTCTATCTTTGTCAATCTTCTTCACATTTGCAATAACAATTATGAAAACTCTCTTCAACTTGAATGAGATATAGAGACAATATGCAACCTTGTAATCGAATGGTGATAATTGTTACAATGCACAACTCAAGCCCTTGAAAGGTATGCCATATTGCTTCAAGAGTTGAGTTATTCTATGGTGACTAAATCTTACAACATGTGCTTCCATGCATTTGGGCATCCCAAACTGAAGCTACAAATTATCCTTCACTTTTGTGATAATTCCAAAGCTTTTCCTCAAATTTGGTGCCCATAAGTAATCCTACTTAATTGAGTCTTCAGAAATATCTTATCATGCAAGAGAGGTAAATCCAAGAAAGCATCTTGGGCACCCAAGTTGGCTCAAAGTGATTTCTAGTTAACTGAAACATTTACTCAACACCATTCATGCAAGAATGGTCATCCCTGATGCTTTGAGTTAGTCCACTGTTATTTTTCATACAACTAAATGTTATTAGCCATGCATTTCCAAGTTAGCGAAGTTAACATACATCTGAAACTAGCACGAGACAACTGAGGAACCATAGCGAGACTAAACTGATGGGCGAGCTGACTGAACTTCAAGCATGCAAACATCAAATCTAACTCCTAGGATCTTTACATGTACATTCAAAAAGTGTTAAGCTGTTACTCCATATAATAAAGCTGAACTCAAGGTGAGTGTCACCTTACCATGTGTGCACCCACATGTTCCTATTATTTAGGAATAACTACAAATGTTAATTTCATGATTTATTTCATCCAAATAATTAATCTCATCCTAATCTTAGTGTTGTTGAACACATTCCAAAAATCTAGGAGATACATGAAATAATTAATGTTTAGGATTTGCAATTAAATGGCATCCTATTTCCAACACCTATGATTAGCAAGATAACTAAAATCATGATTTTAAATAATTTAGAGTGCCAGGGTCCTCCAGATGATTCTCCAGGTGATCTTACTACACTGGGACATGCTGGCAATGAAAATATCCATTGCGAACAGAGTCTAGGATTTCCTTTGAATGATGAAGCCGTGAGGTTTAGAGACGGTCCCATTTTAGGAATTTCTCCTATCAAAAAATTGAATGAAACATTCAGAAGGTTCAGCACTGAGAGAAATATTAAGAGCAAACACTATACTGTCATAAAGTTATTAACAGAAAAATTATAGAGGTGTGAATAAATTATTAACAATTAAAAATCACTGCTCAAAACTGAACGATTAGCATATGCAGAAAAGGAAGACAATATTAATTATGTATTAATTTTCTTATTGAATAGTTGCTGAAATATGTAAATTTCTCTTACAATGCATGCTGCAGCTACAGAAAAGAGAAAGTTTATCCTATGCAGAAAAAAACTATTACAAAATAATATGCATAAAGCAAAAAAATGGAACAGCAATATCTCCGTTGAAAATGCATAAGAAAAAGATCATGCAATGCTAATTAAAGAATGATCAAAGACCATGAATGATAGAAAGAGCAAAGACAAGAAAATTAAAAAACAAATTGCTACAGTAGAATAACAAACTTTATTCATTAACTTGATTCATACCAAAATGGCTATAGCAACTACTTAAATAGATGCACACAATCTGTCAATAATGAAAAAAAAAGAAACTTCAAATCAAACAACAAATTGTGCAGCAATCAACACAACAAATTGATTGCACTGATTTTATGACAACTGAAAACAAGACAACAAAAATTATGGACTACAGAAACTAAAAACTCCAAGAAGTTAGGGAGGGAGAAATTAGACACTTTCTTCCAACACTCCCCCTTAATTTTGACCATCAACAACTCCCAAATTTTGTCTTAGATATTCAAAGCTATCCTTTGGTAATGCCTTGGTAAAAATATCTGCCATCTGATCTTCAGATTTACAAAATTCAAGATAGATTTCACCATTGTTGACCAATTCTCTGATGAAATGGTATCTCGTATCAATATACTTGCTCCTTTTGTGAAATACATGATTCTTGGACAATGCAATGGCTGACTTGTTATCACAAAGGATTGGTGTTGGATCATCTTGATTATGCAACAAATTTGACAAAATTTGACGCATCCAAATTGCTTGACATGTTGCAGCAGTTGCGGCTACATATTTTGCTTCGGCTGAAGAAATTGTCACTATAGGTTGCTTCTTTGATGCCTATGAGACAACTCCCGATCCAATGTGAAATATATGTCTTGATGTACTTTTCCTGTCATCTATGCTACCTGCAAAATCACTATCAGTATAACCAATCAAATCAAAATTGTTAGTTTTGGAATATAGAATTCCATATCTTGTTGTTCCTGCAACATATCTGAGTATTCTCTTCCCAACTTGCCAGTAAGAATTTTGAGGTGAATCCATGAACCTTGCAATCAAACTTACACTAGACATAATATCAATCCTTGTAGTTGTAAGATACATTAAACTACCAACAATATTTTTAACTGGTTGGATCAACATTTGACCCCTTATCCTCTTTGCTCAATTTTGTTCCTGTGAGAACTAGAGTTGGTGTAGGATTACAATTCAACATTTTAAATCTTTTTAGTAGATCCTTGGATTATTTGGACTAACAAATAAAAATTACCTTATTTGTTTGAACAACTTCAATACCCAAAAAGTATCTCGTCAGACCCAAATCTATCATTTCAAACTCTTTCATCATATCTGACTTAAACATGTCCATAGAAAAATTTCCACTAAAAATCAAATCATCAACATACATACATACAATCAAAAATTGACCTTCATCATTAGTCTTTATATACAATGTAGGCTCACTATTACTTCTTATGAATCCACTACTTATCAAATATGAATCAATTCTACTATACCAAGCCATGGCTGCCTATTTCAATCCATAAAGTGCCTTTTCTAATTTATAAACCTTATTTTCATGACCATGAACTTCATAACCAGGGGGTTGTAAAACATAAACCTCTTCATCAAGAAAACCATTTAAGAATTTTGATTTTACATCCATCTAAAAAAACATTCCAATTATTATGTGTAGCTACTGCTAGAACAATTCTAATTGTGTCTAACCTTGCAACTAGAGAAAAAGTTTCATTATAGTCAAACCCATACTGTTGTGAAAACCCTTTTGCAACTAATCTTGCATTATGTTTTACAATTTGGCCTTGAACATTAAATTTAGTTTTATAGACCCATTTAACTCATATGCAATATTTACCTTTAGGTAAATCTACTAACTCCCATGTTTTATTTCTTTCAATATAGTCTATTTCTTCATCCATTGCCTTAATCCAATTATCATCTTTTACCGCTTCTTCAAAATAAATAGGATCACTAGCAAATAAAGAAAATTTTGAATTCACAATTTCATCTCCTTTATCATATATTTCTTTTAAGCTTTTTGTTTTCTTTGCTTTGCACCTTTTTCTTAATGAAGCAAGTGTTGGATCTGATTCATCACTTAAATTTGAATTTGAATTAGAAGGATTTCGATGGGAGGATGATATACCTTGCACAATATTTCTTGGTGGAGTATTTGGTGGCATTTGACCATCTTTTTCTTTTGGTTCCTCCTCACTATCATGTATAGGTGCTCCACTTGAGACTATTTTTTCAACATTTGAATCCCATGATTCTTCTTCCTTAAATTCAACATCTCTACTAATGATCAATTTCTTTGTAATTGGATTATACAACCGGTAAGCTTTTGATTGCTCATCATAACCAATAAAAATACATTTTTCACTTTTATCATTTAATTTCCTTCTTAATTCATACGACACAAGAGAATAAGCAACACACCCAAAAATTCTAAAATGAGAGATAGCATGCTTCTTACTATTCCAAGCTTCTTGGGGGATTTTATCCCTCACACTCTTTGTAGGACTCCTATTCATAATGTACACAACACATGCCACTGCTTCTGCCCACAAATCACTGGATAAATTTTTGGCCTTCATTGAATGCTTCTGGCCATATCCATTATAGTCATGTTCTTCCTTTCAACTACTCCATTATGCTGTGGTGTATACCTTGTTGTAAACTATTTCTTAATTCCATGATATCTGCAAAAATCCAAAAATTCATTAGAACTGAACCCGCCACCCCTATCAGATCTAAGTACCTTAATGTAGAATCCACTTTGTTTTTCTATCAAAACTTTAAACTCCTTGAATTTATCAAATGCTTCAGACTTTTGCTTAAGAAAGTATATCCATGTCTTCCTGCTGAAATCATCAATAAATGTTAGGAAATATAAATTGCTTCCTAAAGATGGAGTTTGCATTGGCCCACATATATCGGTGTGAACTAATTCTAATGGTGTCTTTGCTTTGTATGAAATTTTTACTGGAAAACTCGCTCTATGTTGTTTTGCTAAGATACAACTTTCACAAGTACTAGTTGGATGATCTATAACTGGTAAACCTCTCACCACATTTTTCTTTTGCAATAAACTTAAACCTCCAAAATGAAGGTGGCCATACCTTAAGTGCCTAAGCCATGTCTGATCTAAGCACACTATTTTGAAATTAATTTCCTCCTTTCCTTGAATACAATTAATTTGAAGGGGGAACATTCTGTTTTGTGTTATTTTGACCCTTGCAATTAATCTACCATTAGGATTTCTATCCAGAATTGTACATTCATCATTTTAAAAGTGAACTCTGTACCCTTTTTGCATTAATTGACCAACACTCAACAAATTATGTTTTAAACCAGGTACAAAGAAAACATCATCAATGTGTCTCTTTTCACCACTCTTAGTCATGATATTAATGATTCCTTTCCCAGTTACATATACTCTACTATCATTTCCCAATTTTACTTCTGATTTTATAGAATCATCCAAACTAGCAAATAATTTTTTGTTTCCTATCATATGGTTGCTACAACCACTGTCTAAAAACCATACATCATTAGAGCTTTCTTGAGCCACATTACAAGTTATGAGTAAACTTCCAGAATTATTAGCAGATACATCTATGTAATTTTCCTTTTGCTTATCCACTTCAACTTGTTTGATTCTACATTCATTTGCAAAATGACCATATTTCTTACAATAGTGACACTATATGTGTGATTTATCATACCTTGATGATTGAAACTGATTTCTTCCATGTCCTCTATTGTTGAAATTTTGATAAGACGAGTTGTTTCTTTCTCCTTGATCTGAACTTGTGTGTTCACTTCTTCCTCTTCCCCTTCCTCTGAAGTTTGATCTTCCTCTACCTCTTCCTCTTCCAAATGATACCTGTGTTCTGAAAGCACTCTCCAAAGAAGAATTGCTATTTCAATTCATTCTAGTTTCATGAGAAAACAAAGATCCCATCAATTCATCTATTGGCATTTGAGATAAATCTTTTGATTCTTCAATTGCAACCACTATTGCATCAAATTTGTTAGGAAGGCTTCTAAGAACCTTTTCCATCACCTTTTGATCATATACATTTTCACCATGTATCTTCATTTGATTTACAATATTCATTACATTACTGAAAAATTGATCTACAGATTCTGATGAACTCATTTGAAGATTTTCAAAATTCCTTCTTAAAATCTGTAATTTTGCAACTTTTACTTTAGTTGTCCCTTGGTATGAATTTCTAAGATTTCCCAAGCTTGCTTAGAACTAGTTGCATTAGAAATTCTAGAAAACAAAGTTTCATCCATTGCTTGTTGAATAAGAAACAAAGCCTTAGAATCTTTCTTTTTCTTTTCCTTAAGATCATCTTTTTGTGTTAGTGACAAAGTAGACAAATCTTGAGGTTGTACAAACCCATTTTGAACAAACTCCCACAAATCTTGTGAACAAAATAATGTCCTCATTTTTATTGCCCATGTATCATAATTTTTACTTGTAAATATTAGAATTTGGGGCTGAGTTAAATTACTACTAGATGCCATGATGTTATCTCCCCTTCTTGATCTGCACTTATCTTATTTTTGTACAAAAAATCCTTTCAAATCATTTCTTTATATCAAATCCATAAAAGAGTTTCAAGAAAATACAAAAAGACATATAAATGACTCCAAGACTTAACAGTTTCAACACACAATAGCTACAACAATGATCACACATTTTCCTTCTCTTCGTTAGCAGCTTTCAACCTTCTGAAATCTTCATCCCTGATCATCTAGCTTTGATACCAATCTGATAGAAATAGCAAAGAAAAAATATAAAACAGAAACAAATTGCTTCTAACAAAATAACAAACTTTATTTATTCATAATCTTGATTCATCACCAAAATGCTACAACAAGCGGTTTTAGAAATGAATGTGAGAAGCAACAAAAGACAAAAGCAATTTCCTAACCAAACAACAGAATTATGGAGCAAATCAACACAACAAATTGATTGGGATGATTCTAAGAAAAAAAATAAAGGCTATTTTGGAAACCAAAAATCATGGAAACCAATGGTGGGAGAGAAATTAAGTTTTCAGCCCCAGCTTAATGAATTGATCATGCACCTTCAAGCACTAGTTAGTTGTGTGAAGCTAAATTTAAGAAACTTCTAATTTTCGAATAGATGCTTCCAGATTTTTTCCACTTCTAATTCGGAAGTTTCCTCCTTTTTTATAAATATGCAAAAACTCTCCCTTGTTTTGCATGGTATTATTTTGTACTGGAAGAGTTGTGAGAAGATGAAAAGAGCTTTTGGTGTAATGATTTTCTGCTATAATAAAAACTGTTGATCCTTGCCGGTGGTTTTTTCCTCCACATTGGAGGTTTTCCACGTAAATCTCTGTGTACTCTGTTTCATATCATTTTGTTGTCTAATTTGTTTCTTGTGTTTATTTTATTGTTGCTGCTGTTTTATTATTCTAGCTGAAATTACCTATAGGCGGTAAGTAAAATTCAAACATTTGGTGTGTGGGTTTATTTTCTCTTCGTTTAGCAGCATGGAGATTCACAACAAGTGACATGGAGATTAATGGGGCTAGTACCTAGGTGAATGGAGGACATATTAATTCTGAAAGATCAGTATTTGCCACTCGAAGGAATATCAAAGAAACCCACAATGATGACAGATGAAGATTGGAAAAAGTTGGATAGAAAGGCAGTTGCAACCATTCGTCAATATTTGGCTAAAAATGTATATTTTAATGTTGCCGGAGAGAAGACAGCAGCAGAATTATGGAAAAAGCTTCATGATCTATATGAAAAGAACACAACATCAAATAAAGTTTTTTTGATGAAAAAACTATACAATCTCAAGATGAAGGAGGGTGCTTCTGTAGCAGAACATTTAAATGAGTTCAACATAATTACTAGTCAGCTTGCCTCTATTAAAATCACTTTGGATGATGAGATTAGAGCCATCTTATTAATGTGTTCAATGCCAGACAGTTGGGAGAATTTGATCATAGCTATTAGCACTTCGGCACCTGGAGGAACTCTGAAGTTTGATGATGTCAGTAGCAGTTTAATGAATGAGGAGCTGTGGCGTAAATCAATGATAGAGAACCAGGGAGGAGAAGCCTTAGCCCTAGCTGATCGCGGTAGAAAATTTGATCAGAACCGACAAGGGCGTTCGAAGTCAAGAGGAAGATCAAAATCAAGAAGAGGCAGAATTACCTGTTATCATTGCGGCAAATTGGGACACATGAAAAGAGAATGTCAATTTTGGAAGCGAGAGCAAAAGGAACAAAAACTAGCAAGTGCAAATGAAGATACTATGGTTGTTGCATCAGATGGTGAGGTATTAATTACTGTTTCATATGAGGATGCATGCCTTTGTACTTCTAATCATGATATTGATTGGATTTTAGATTTTGGAGCCTCCTACCATGCTACCCCAAGCAGAGAAAATTTTATTTCTTATAAATCTAGTAATTTGGGTAAGGTTTGCTTGGGTAATAATAATTTATGTAATATTGAGGGAGTGGGGGATGTTTTAATAAAAATAGAAGATGGTTGTAGTTTATTGCTTAAACCGGTCAGGCATGTACCAGAGCTTGGAATGAATCTAGTCAGGCACTCTTTATACATTAAAATTGAAGCTGCAGAAGTCGGATATTGTTATTTTTGCAGAGGAGTCTGCAGCAGATTTATGGCACAAAAGACTTGGACACATAACAGAAAGAGGCCTGAAAATACTTGCTGAGCAAAACCTTTTTCCTGGAATAAAAGGTACTGAATTTAAATTTTGTGAACATTGTATTATGGGTAGACAGAAAAGAGTGTCTTTTTTAAGGAATAATTCGAAAAGGGATACAAAAATATTAGATTTGGTGCATTTTGATGTTTGTGGCCCATTTAATATAAAATCACTAGGTGGGGTTGCTTATTTTGTTACTTTTATTGACGATGTGTCGAAAAAGGTGTGGGCTTTCCCTATTAAGAGTAAGGATCAAGTTTTAGATGTTTTTTAGAAATTTCATATGGCTGTTGAAAGGGAAACTAACAAACTATTGAGATGTATTAGAACAGATAATGGTGGGGAGTATTGCTCCAAATCCTTCGAAGAATATTGCAGTAAACATGGGATAAAGCATGTAAAAACAGTTCCTCTCACTCCACAACAAAATAGAACAGTTGAGAGAATGAATCGGACAATACTGGAGAAGGTGAGAAGTATGCTTTCAAATTCTGGTTTGCCTAAACATTTTTGGGTAGAGGCTGTCTGAACTGCTTGTTACTTAATAAACCGCTCTCCCACAACTTTATTAGATGGAGGCATTCCCGAAAAGGTGTGGACCGGTAAGGAGTTATATTATTCTCATTTGAAAGTTTTCAGTTGTGAAGCTTATGTGCACATTCCTAAAGAACAAAGGTCCAAGTTGGATGAAAAATCATTGAAATGTATTTTCTTAGGATATGCTGACAATGAGCTAGGTTATCGGTTGTGGGATTTTCTAAAGAGAAGAATTATCAGAAGTAGGGATGTTATTTTTAATGAAGGACAAATGTTTAAAAATACTGACAAAAGTGTGGAGATGCAGAAATTTGTTGAAATTACAGGTCAACAAGAGGAACAACAAGAAAATATGCCACCATTACAAGAAGCCACTGCTGGAAATAATGACCAACCATTACAACATAATGGAAATGAGGAACAACAAGAAGTAGAAACCGTGCAAGAGCCATTACAAGAGATTCTAGTTCACAGATCTACTAGGCCTCAAAAGGTTTCACAGAGATATCCTCTCTCAGATTATATTTTATTAACTGATGAAGGTGAACCTAGTTGTTTTCAGGAAGCTTGTCAAGATGAGCATAGTAAAGAATGGCAGAAAGCAATGGAGGATGAAATGGACTCTTTGCAAGAAAATAGAACTTGGGAGTTGGTAAAGCTTCCAAAAGGAAGAAAAGCTCTACGAAACAAATGGGTGTACAAGATCAAACATGAGGGTGATGAGAAGAAGAGATACAAAGCAAGGCTGGTCGTGAAAGGATTTGCTCAGAAAGAAGGTATTGACTTCAATGAAATTTTTTCACCTGTTGTTAAAATGTCATCCATTAGAGTTATTCTTGGTCTTGTTGCTGCTCTAGATTTGGAATGTGAACAGTTAGATGTAAAGAATGCCTTCCTTCATGGAGAATTGGAAGAGGAAATTTATATGGAGCAGCCAGAAGGCTTCAAAATAAAAGGTAAAGAGAACTTGGTTTGTAGGTTGAAGAAGAGCCTCTATGGGTTGAAACAAGCACCTCACCAATGGTATAAGAAATTTGATTCTTTTATGTTGGAGCATGGTTTTAATAGACTAGAGACTGATCATTGTGTCTACATCAAGAGATATGACCAGGAAAAGTACATTATATTATTGTTATATGTGGATGATATGTTAGTTGTGGGATAGGATAAGAATATGATTAATAGGTTGAAGAAGGATTTGAGCAGCCAATTTGCAATGAAGGATTTGGGTCCAGCACAACAAATATTGGGCATGAAGATCATTCGTGACAGAAAGAAGGAAAAATTGTGGCTGTCACAAGAAAAAATATATTGAGAAGGTGCTTGATAGATTTAATGGGTATGTCGAGGATCATGATGGGCCAAAATAAGCGATGATGAACAATTTGGTATGTGGTGACAACTTTTTTATACAAAATTGATTAAATGAAAAGGGTTTTAAAGGATTCATCTTTTTCCACCAATATAAATTATGTTTTACTTTGATTTAATAAATAATTATTATTCATTTCTATTTGAATTACGACTAAAGTCCTAATTGATGGTGATTGAAAAACTTCATAGATTTAAACAATATTACATTTTTGAATCCGAAACATGTGTCACATTCTATGCTTCACATACTATAGGATTAAAAAAAATGAATTTCATGAAGTTTTGACCAAGTTAAAGTGGTTAGACATGCAGGTTTTTATATTTTTAAAAGTTGTAATAAAAAATCATAATTAATTATTTACTTGGAAAAGATTTACAAAAAATATACATCACATGGACATAGAGTCCTCTACCTCAAATCTTATAAAAAATATTATCATTTATTGTGAGTTAGGGTGGTCAGAATAGGACACCTGTATTTTCCTAAAAAATTTAAGTACTCTTTGCATTGAAATTTCAATTTCACAAATGATTTTAAAAAAAAAAAATCTAGTAGTTTAGAAACTACATTCATTTCTGATTGTATTCTTACATATTTTTGAAATAATATAGATAACTTATTCAAATTTTTATATCCAAGTTGCCTAACTTTGATTTTTTTGAATTTTGCCCTTAAGGGCTATTTTTTCCATGATGATCCTCCATACCTAATATAGGGCTACACTTGATTTATTTTACTGCTTTGACACCAGAATTGGTCAGTTCCTTGCCTTGTGATGACAAGGAGAAGGAAGATATGAAAAAGATTCCTTATGCTTCAGCAGTTGGTAGTTTAATGTATGCCATGGTATGCACACGGCCAGACATTGCACATTCAGTGGGAGTGGTCAGCAGGTTCCTTGCCAATCCAGGCAAACAACATTGGCAAGCTGTGAAATGGATGTTAAGATACCTTAAGGGTACTAGTCATTATTGTTTATGTTTTGGTCATACTGATATGGTGCTTGAAGGTTTTACAGATGCAAATATGGCTGGAGATGTGGACACTAGAAAGTCCATCACTGGTTATCTATACACATTTGCAGGTGCAGCAGTGTCCTGGGTATCTAGGCTACAAAAAATAGTAGCTCTCTCCACAACAGAGATAGAATACATAGCTATAACTGAAGCATGCAAAGAGATGTTGTGGATACAATGATTCCTTGGAGAGTTAGGCATAAAACATGACAAGTATGTGCTATATTGTGATAGTCAGAGTGCCATTCACTTGGCGAAAAATCCAGCTTTTCACTCACGAACCAAACACATTGACTTAAGGTATCATTGGATCAGGCAAGTGTTGGAGGAAGGAAAGCTACACTTGGAAAAGATCCATACAGCTGAGAACCCTGTGGATATGTTTACAAAAATACTGCCAAGAGCCAAGCAAGAGTTATGTAGGAGCTTGGCAGGCCTGCAGATGACTTGATGAGCAGGCTAAGGCAAGGATCAATAGCAAAGGTTCATCTACAGTAGCAGTTTTGTTATCCAAAAGCCTTTCATTTAGCTTCAAGTGGGAGAATGTTAGTTGTGAAGGCTAAATTTAGCTTCAAGTGGGAGAATGTTAGTTGTGTGAAGCTAAATTTAAGAAACTTCTAATTTTCGAATAGATGCTTCCAGATTTTTTCATAGATTCTTCCAGATTTTTCCACTTCTCATTCGGAAGTTTCCTCCTTTTTATAAATATGCAAAAACTCTCCCTTGTTTTGCATGGTATTATTTTGTACTGGAAGAGTTGTGAGAAGATGAAAAGAGCTTCTGATGTAATGATTTTCTGCTATAATAAAAACTGCTGATCCTTGCCCGTGGTTTTTTCCTCCACATTGGAGGTTTTCCACGTAAAGCTCTGTGTACTCTGTTTCATATCATTTTGCTGTCAAATTTGTTTCCTGTGTTTATTTTATTGCTGTTGTTGTTTTATTATTCTGGCTGAAATTAAATAATAGTATCGTACCAGATAATTTGTTGTAGGAGAGATCCATTTTTCGAGATTTCGAAGTCGGAAACTGAATCTGGAATTGGGCCTTCAAACATGTTATGAGAGAGGTTCAGATACTGTAGATTTCTACAACTTCCAATACCACTTGGAATGCTACCAGATAATTGATTTCCGGATAGATATATTCCTTGAACCATTACCATTTTAGCGACTTCAGCTGGCAGGCTTCCATGTAGTGAATTCCAAGACAGATTGAAGTAAAATTGCAATTTTTTTACAACTACTTGTCGTGGTATGGTTCCAGTGAGATTATTATGGGATAGGTCAACTAGTTCTAGTATTTGACAGTTGCCAAGATCGGCAGGTATCGTTCCATTAAATTTGTTGTTATCAAGTTGAAGGCGCCTTAGCTGATTAAGGTTGCCAATAGTCTCAGGAATTTGTCCACTAAGTCGGTTAAATGAGAGAGAAAGTAGCCCTAGACTACTCAACTGACCAATCCTCGAGGGAATGGGCCCCTGTAATTTGTTTTGGCCCAGATACAACCTCTCTAGCATCTCAAGATTTCCTAATTCAGAAGGAATGGGGCCAGTTAATGCATTATCAGTGAAGTTTATTAATATCAATTTGGTTAGATTGCTGATTCCTTTAGGTATTATCCCTCCTATACGGTTTTGTTGTAAGGACAAGACAGAGAGTTCAGTAGGCAGATTGCTAATGGAAGGGGTCAAATCCTCAGCGAGATGGTTATAACCCAAGTATAAAGTTTTCAGCGAAGAGCAATTAATAAGAGCTGTAAGAGAGGGCAAAGTCCTTGAGCTGGTGAGGAAGTTATCATACAGTAAAAGACGTTCGAGAGACCTCAACTTACCCAGTTGGAGAGGCACTCTGCCATTGAGATGGTTGAGACTGAGGTCAAGAATTTTCAGTTTGGAATAATTTCCTAGAGATATTGGTATTGGCCCACTAAGCTGATTCCCCCACAGATGTAATTCTTTCAGATTGCTGAGCTTCTGGCCGAGATCTGGAATAACACCATGCAAAGAGCTATTGGAGATATCTAACACCTCTAAATAGGAAAGATTTCCCAAGAAAGGAGAAATATAACCCACTAAACCCATATTCTCAAGATCAATTTTAAACACTCTCATCAACTTGTTGCATGAGATGCCTGTCCAATTGCAGACGTTAGTGTTGGCATCCCAAGATGATAACACTTTGTTTGGATCAGAACTGATGGAATTCTTGAAGGCAAGGAGAGCCTGCTCATCCGTAAAGGAACCATTGTCACTAGCATGTGCAGAGGAGCACAGTTGAAGATAAAAGAGAAGAAAATGCACAACCAAGGGATTAATTTGCATGGCTAATTGGTATCTGACTGAATACATTGTCGAACAATCTACACTCGCTTGAAGAAAATATGAAAGGTTGTATCCACAATTAACTTGTGTGCATGCTAAAGCTAACTAGAGGACATTGTTAGTCACCAATCACCATGAACTGGTCAATGAAAGAAAATATCTAAATTCCAAATATGAAAGTTGTATCCCTCTTTTGAATTTTTTTTTTTTTTTGACTTGACTGAGAAATGGGTGGCTGAGATATAGGTATTGTGATGTGCATGGAAATATCCATAATCGTTATAAAGTACAACACGTCTTAGGAAACAGAGGCTTTTATTTGCTTGACCCGAGTCGGCGATGGGTGGGTAAGGGAAGATCTAGTGATTTTCATGCGTATGAAATGGCTCACGAATCTACGTCTCAGAAAATATTTGTAAAACACAACCAAACACAAAGAGCATTTAGTAAAATAAAAATAAAAATTGTTGGATTGATAATAGGTTTGGTGTCCATTTTTTTTATATTAGAAGTTGGAATATTAATTTGGTTAAGTTATATATTAGTAGCATAAATTAATAAAGGTTTCTTGTTTAGTTTATTTTGATTTTGTGTTTAAAATAAATTTTATTTAGATGATATTTTAGTGTTTTAAAGTGAAAATATTTTGGTGTGTAAGTAATATCTTATGTTCCAATTTAGTGAAAGAGTCATTTTATGATGAGTTAAAAGTGAGTTTGGATTAAAGGTGTTGTTTTATTTATGGAATAAAATTACATCTACAATCTTGTGTAGGATGAGAAAACTAATATGAATTATGATGGATTTGGATCACACGAGCTAAAATGGTTCAAAACTAAAGAAGATGCTAAATTTTGTTAACTTATACACAAAAGTAGGTTAAATAAAAAAATAACATATCTGAAAACAAAAATCCAAAATAAATGTAAAACTAGTGAAGAAACAAATGAAATATGCACAAGTCTCATAATAGTAAAATGTGTTAACACCTTGCATAAATAACTCATATCCACTGATTTTATGGAGCTTTCGACGCAAAATTGTATTGTTCACATATCTTCCAAAAATGAAGAACTACCTACTGTGAATTTAGAATTCACCATGCTCCCTGTGCCCTCAACGATTTTCATTGGCTTCTTTTTGGTTATTTTTGCGACTCCGGTCACGTGTCTGCTCATCACACTCTCAATGAATTTCCTCTTTGCTCTTCCATAGGCCCCTGAAATGCTCCCATGTGCTGTCACCGCAGGCTATTTTGATCGTTTCCTTTTGCTCCCTCATTGGCCTCTGCCCGCGTGCCACGTAGCTTCCATTCACATAAGGATTTGATGGGCCCTACAAGTAGTGTCTATAGTAAAATTTTTGCTACATGTCCTCTTTGTGCAAGCATTTAGCGAAGGAAGGAAAAATCGATTGCAGGTAGCGGGATGCTACCACGTGTCTCTTTGGTGCACGCTTCTTCAATCTAGGGGATGGGGCAGATTATGAGCCATGAGATGTTGCCATGTTTTTTAAACCGCCTTTTCTAAAGGGCAACCCTTATCTACACGAGGATTTGCTGGACCATTGCCATCATTCACAGAGGATGCATTTGAATGGAGGGAGACCAAATGCTATGTTTCAAATCTCTTCTATTACAATGACCAAGGGAAATCATTGCCTCGACATCATTGCCCAGATTTTGAATCTTTTTGGTTGTTGCTTGCCAAGCGGTGGAAGACAACTATAAATACTGCTCTTGCATTGGAGAAAGGGTTCTGAGTTCTAGATTCCATAGGTCCAAGGTTCCAATATTTTATGTTACAAGTTTGAAGATCATATGCTTTTTTCCAATTTTAGAATTATAGGATTGTTGGAGAGACCAGGCCTTTGTATTGTTTAAATTATTGCAAGACTCATAGACTGTGCCATTGTTCAGCCTCTCTATTTCTTATGCTATTGATAAAATTTATGCTGTGCCATTTTGTTTGAATGGTTTATTTGTCATACTTCTATAATTTGAATGCAAGTTTGCTGGTTTAGATCATGTATTTTGACTCATCTCTTCAGTAAATGAGCGGGATCATTATTTTATGTCATTAAATGAATTGTTCATGCTACAATCTTTAATCTCTGTTATTCTAGGACATGGTAAATTGCTAAGCAGGCCCTTAGATCGTATCCAAAGGATATGTTTATCATGCCTTTTATTTAAATTCTAGCGTATCACCTTAGTTAGATTCTTTATTTTATATTTTCTTCATTTTCCCATTCCAAAAATCCATTCACAGAAGAAGCCAATTTTTTTAAAAATCTAGAGGTCACTCAGTTTAGCGCAATAGGTCCCCCATAAATTGAGTTTCCCACAAAGGGCTGTTACCTTGCCAATTTTTGGTATCAACAGTTTTTTCTTTTTCCTGGCATGCTAGGTGGGTCCAAGCTTCAATGTACCTGATTTCAAAAGGGGTGTATGAGCCATTGTCCTATTACTAGGTCCCAAACAACAAATAATCTTGGTTTATTAGTACCACCATTAGGGACAGTACATCCCACAACCCAATTAGCGAATTTTCTGCTTCCTCCTCCCTTTCCGCTAGCCATGTTGCCTATCGCTAATAAAAACTATGTGGCATGGAACACCAGAAGCCCTCTTGTTGCACCGGTAGCACTTGCTATTTGGGCCCTTATTCTGGTTTCCTCCCTAAAGGCTATACCTAAATTTACTAGAGATGGCTCAAGAATACTGTCCAAACATTTGTAAGATGTTGCAGATGTATGCCTAGTACATGGGGTTACAGCCCAAATTGTGGCATTAAGATTGCTTGCCGCCTCTTTCAAGGGTAAAGCACTGGATTGGTATCACACATTGCAGGCAAATACTATCAGTACATGGGATGAGCTTGGTGAGCCTTTCTATCAGAGATTTTTGAATGGAGACTGATCATCGCTCTATTACCAGCTCTTAGTCATAAAGCAGGCCCTGCACGAAGCCATGGTTGACTTCAATGCTCGGTTCCATACAAGCTGGCAAAGGATTCAGGTTGATATCCGCCCATTGGTGGATCTGGCATTCATGTTCTACCTGAAGTCCATCAATCCTAATATTTCAATGATGATTCAGTCCCTTGGCAGAACTACGCTACTATGTGCATATAGTAACAACTTGATAGACGCAAAGAAATTACTGCATCAACCCATCATTCTGATATTCCCTGAGATATCAGTTCCTTCCTAGGAGATTCCTTCTACTAGAGTACCGGCTCCTCCCCAATCCATGTACACGTACCTGAGTGCACCACAAAATGTTTCGTCCACATTCGGCTCTTCAAAGGAAGAGATGAGCGAGTTCAAGGAGATGTTGTAGACTATTATCAATGAGATAACTGTTATCAAGTGCAACTAGGTTGTATCTGCGAAGCCTTCTTATCAGAATTATCAAGGTGAAAGGTCCTCTTACCAACAAAACCAATTCCAAGGAGGCGACCGCACAAATCCACCAGCACAAACAATAGATAAGATGGCACCAGTACCCACTCCACTACAGAGCACCAATCTAAGTTCGAATAGAGAGCTAATTGCACGACAAAACAATTTAGCAAATGATACCAACCCCTCCCCTTGCGGCAATTCACATATGCCCCAAAATTTCCCACATGACAACTTACAACAAAAGGTGGCGGAGTAGCATAGCCAAGCCACAATGTTAGAACTCGGAAGCTATGTGTATACTTCTTCACAAATGGACAACTCGGTGCTCACCGCGCAAATGCAAGGGATGTCACTAGAGCAAGAATTAGACATCACTCATGACCATACACTCTTCTCATGGATGGAGGGAGAAGAAGCAGTGTTTGCCAATGAAACATCCACATCTAAAACACTGCAAGTACAATCTGATTACAACACTTGATCAAAGAGGAGATTTACGGGCGAACCAGTTGTCCCTCAACTAGTTAGTCCGCAACTTAAAAGCGCTTCGGACCAAACTGCTAGTATCTCCGTAGCTTTGTTGCAATGCTCGCCGAGAAGGGAAATTGTTATTACAAGAATAAAGGAGTAGAAACCTTCGAACCTGCCACCATTCAACATGGTGGAACAATTGAAGAAAACATTTGCTAATGTGTCTGCGTGGGATATTCTAGCCATCTTGGAACAAAAGATGCTACTATAGAAGGCTCTGTAGCAAGACATCAGTGCAATGTCAAAAAAATAGTTGCCTAAAGGAAAGGCTATTGATCAATCATCTTCTGCCAAAGTTCTTACAAACAGCATAGCAGAATCCCCTGTTGAAGCAAGAGGTAAGCCGAAGCCTTAACCCTTCTTCTTAACTCTCATTATAAGGGAGAAATTATTACAAAATGCCATGATTGATTTCGGTGCTAGCATCACAGTTGTGCCTAAAAAAATAGCTAAAGCTTTAGGACTCAGTTATGAACCCTTAAAAAAAGGAGTGATGCAGCTTGATGGGAACAAAGTTGAAACTGTAGGTGTCATCAAAGCACTCCCTTTAACTCTATTCACTTTCCCTAGTATCATAGTGCTGTAAGACACTATGATCATAGATATTCCCCCTATTTTTGGCCTTTGCCTATCTCAAGAATTTACTTCAAAAGTGGGTGTGTATCTATCACTGGATTGGTCGCATTTGATCCTTAGAACCAAGGATGGTGCAAAGATGAAGATATAATCCAAAGCTTTACACTTAGAACATGTAGCCGATGAGGTCATGCTAAAATTTGAAGCTGCACATACCTCTATCACCAAGCAAGAAATGTATTGCACTAAGCTACTGGAAGATGAAAAGGTGACCAAAGACCAGAATGATCAAGAAGATGTTCTCCTAAGCGAACATATGGACAACGACCCTTTTGACAACTAACATACTACCGGGTTGGGCACCTCTGTCATCTACATGATGAAGATCAAGTACTTCCGAAGGTTGTCAAGGAATTAGAGAACGGTCATACCTCCGAGTTATGGACATTGCATTTTGATAGAGCAAGATGCTAGAACGATGCAGGAGCCGGGATATGTTTAATATCCCCATAGAATGAAAAGACACTAAGGTCTTTCCACTTCTAGTTCACTTGCTCGAACAATGAAGCTGAATATGAAGGACTAGTGCAAGGGATCATCCTTGCAGAATGGATGGGCATTAAGCAATTGATGGTGTTCAGGGATTTCGAACTAGTAGTCAATCAAGTTTGAGGGATTTTTGTAGCCAAAAATATCTACATGTGATCTTACAAACATCGAGTTTGGGACGTGATTGAGGGTTTTGAAGCCTTCAAAATTCAGATGATGCCCCAAGAACAGAATGCAGATGTGGATAGCATGGCATTGATTAGATCTTAGCTTGATCCTACCTCCGATATCATTCATAACAAACACTCTATATGAGTAATATTCTGACTGACAATTCTAGACAATGACCAAAGTTGGCAAGTGTTTGATAGCGATGAACATATTGCCTCATTCATCTAGTAGTCGGGTGAATTTTTTGACCAGCTTCAACCAAAGATTGCTGAAGCCTTTGAAGGACAGATCATCTAGCTGAAATCCAACAAGCTTCCAAAAGGATTGGTCACTCTCGAAAACCTTTTCGATTGTGACGATGCAAGAAAAGACAAACGAATGTTTGTAGTAGAAAAAAGTGACTATGCAGACCTTCTGGTCAGAGATGGAAGGAAGCTCAAAGTGGGGAAGGATGTCTCACATCACGATAAAGAAAGGCTTATTACCTTTTGTGAAAAATATGAAGGAGTGGTGGCTTGGTCATATGACGACCTTAGGGGATATGATCTCGATATCATTCAACACACAATTGAGTTGGTAGAAGGCACAAAGCTTGTTCGCCAAAAACAAAGGTCAGTCAATCCTAAAATTGAAGTGATAATGGCAAAAATTAACAAAGCTAATCCAGTCACAGATTGTCTTCTTGATTAATCATAGCATATGGGTATCCAACTTGGTTCCAGTCCAAAAGAAAAATGGAGATATCCATCTATGTGTAGACTTTTGGGACCTAAACAGACCATCCCTGAAGGATCATTACCCGCTACCCTCAATGGATTCAATCCTACAAATAGTGGTAGGGTCAAAGATGTTTTCCCTACTAGACAGATTCTCCGGTTACAATTAGATCTATGTCAAGGAGGAGAATCAACATAAGACAACATTCACCACCAAATAGGGAACATTTGCATACGCCAAGATGCATTTTGGCTTCTCAAATGCAGGATCTACCTTTCAGTGGGTAATGGATATTGCTTTCAGCAAACTAATCAACAAAATTACCCTAATCTATTTGGATGATTTGACAGTGTTCTCCAAGTCCAAGGATGACCATTTTGATCACCTTGAGATGGTGTTCAAGAAATTTGAAGAGTTCGGATATCCTTTAACCCAAAAAAATGTGTCTTTGGAGTTTTGCAAGGAAAACTACTAGGACACGTGGTGTCCAAAGAAGGAATTTCAATTGATCATGAGAGGGTAAGAGTAATCAAAGAGCTTCCTCTTTTGGTTAACAAGAAACGCGTTCAGTCCTTCTTGGGAAAGGTAAATTTATTTATGATTTTTCAGGAATAGTCAAACCAATTACCCTAATGCTGAAAAAGGATCAAACATTTAAATGGAAAAAAGAGGCCAGAGAAGCCTTTGAAAAGGTCAATGATTCTATCTCTTCCACTCCTGTTCTAGTCAATCCAGACCTATCAAAGGACTTCACAATGTATTCATCTAGTAGCAAGTCAAGCGTTGCTACTGTCTTAACTCAGAAAGATAATGTAGACAAGAGAGAAAATCTGATAGCCTTTCACTCCCAGACCCTGAAAGAATATGAAATAAACTACAACTTTGTATAGAGGTAGGCATTTGCAATAGTTAAGGGGCTCAAGAAGTTTTGACATCTAATCTCTTACAATAAGGTGATTTTCTATGTTGCACATTCTAGTGTGCGCGAATACATCATGGAAGGAGTAATCACTAGGAAAAGAGCTAATTGGATCACCAAGATCCTTGATTATGACATTGAGGTCAAACCTACAAAGATTGTTTGAGGAAGAGGACTGTGCGAGTATCTTGCATAGGATGAAAAAATGGCCCCCAAAGAAGAGTAGCTAGAACTAGTCCTAACAAATGAGTTAGAATTCAAAGGTTGTTGGATGGAGTAGAGAGTAAAGTTTATGCACACAGGAAAGTATCTGATGAGCCTTCCTCCTCAGAAGAGGAGATTCTACCGGTTGCAAAATAATGGATTCACGCTCATTGAAGGCATTCTTTTCAAGAGAAATTTCAACAACATTCTATAACGATGTGTTACCACAAAACAAGCAAAAAGGATCCTTGAAACTTACCACAACAGTCTAATGAGTGGGAATTTCTCTGCAAAGACAACCACCATCAAAATTATGTGTGCATGGTACTTTTGGCCGACGCTATTTAATGATTTCTACTCCTTAGTGAAAACTTGAAAAGAGTGTCAATTATTTGCTAGGAGAAGAAAGAATTTTGCAATGCCTCTCAACCCAATAGTGGTTGATGAGCCGTTTGTGCAGTGGGGTTTGGACTTCATTGGAATGATCAATTCAGCCTCTAGTGTAGAGCATAAATGGATCTTAACAACCACAGACTATTGCACAAGATGGACCGAAGCTGTGGCACTAAAGAATGTGATAGAGGTAGAGATAATGGACTTCCTAGAGGAACTGGTGACAAGATTTGGCCCGCCCAAAATTATCATCTCCGACAATGCTAAATCTTTTCTAGGCTGCAAGGTAAGTCAATTCGTGCTTACACACAACATATTCCTTAAAACATAGTCAAATTATTACCCATAGGGGAATGGCTTAGCCGAGTCAACAAACAAGAATTTGGTCCGACTTCTCAAAAGAATTGGGTCGGAATACCAAAGAGAGTGGCATAAAAATATCTGAGCCATTCTCTGGGCAGACCACATAACTCCAAAGCAAGCCCTCAAGACTTCACCATACAAGCTAGTTTATGGAAAAGAGGCATTATTTCCTATCTCTATAGAGATTTTGATGCTAAAATTGCTAAAATCTCTTGAGGTGGAGCAAAATGGTGCAATGGAGGTGCAGTTAGTAGAGTTGCTAGAAGTACAAGAAAAAAGGGAAAAGTCCCTAATGGCCATGACCAACTGCCAACAAGTGGTTAAAAGGTAGTTTGACAAAAAAACATCCAACCAAGGCCTAAAGTACGGGGACCTGGTGCTAAAATATAACGAAAGGGCCACAAAGTCGGGACAACATGGAAAGTTCGACAACTTTTGGGAAGGCCCATTCAAAATAATTCAATGCAAGGAACACAACACATATGAATTAGAGACTATGGAAAAAGAAGCACTGGGAATTTTGGTCAACGAAATTCACCTGAAATTATTCAATCAAGCTTGTTTTCCTTACCTTTGTAAACATGTGTATATTGTTTTTTTTCCCTTCTTTTGTTTTATTTTTTTGGTCGGTCTTATTTATCCTATGGTCTGAGGCACAAAGGAGCAGTTGACCCATTATTTGCAGAAGATAAGGGAAATAAACTCATAGTTGAGCAAAAATAGAAAATTAAAATACCCACATACAAAATTGAATTCAAATATACATGCTAAAAAGAAGGAGATAGCCCAGTTGCATAATTCAAAAGGAAGACAAAAAAATGGTTATATAAGGATATATTTTCATTATATATGCTTCAATATTTACATTTTCAAAAATGGCTCATAGGCCACGCTTCCAAAAGTATATTCTATTCTACTTCTTATTTATTTTACGAAGCCTTTTTTAGGCATGTATACACAAAAAGGGACTAACCACTATGAGTTTTCAAAAAACAAAGAAAAAAAACACAGGTCTTCAATTCACAACATGAGCAGTAGCAATAGATGCATCAATGATGATGTCCATAGTATCCTTGTCCATGAGGGAATTTTCAGCAGCAACATCATCCAACAATACAAAGGCAGGCAAAGGAAACACCAAGTTCCTGAAATTCGTGTACTAGTTGATGTCATAGAATAACACTACATTGTAAATGCTGAATAGGAAATGGAAGGCTTGAGTAACCCTCTGGCGGTGCTCCTCTTGTGACTGAAGGTGGAAGCCACTTAGAAATGGAAGCTATGGCACAACAACGTCCTCTTCTATAAACCTACGGAGGTCACTCTCAATCGAAATTCCCACATCATATGCAACATTTGCAATGACCTCGCTGAGGCTATTCAAATATTTCTTGGGAAAAATTTCATTCACCAGATGAAGAATCAGTGGCTTGGGAATCCTTATATCTAACATGGAGGCCACAAAGAGTGAGCACATGTTGCATCTATATTAACTCTATAGCTATCCTCGTACTCAAGGCAGTCCCGTCCCAAAACCCATTTGATGGCTATAATGGGCAACAAATGTTTGTTCTTTGTCATTCTCTTTAAGCACCTAGTAGAAATCTCTCCTAGGAAGGCAGTTTGGGACTTGTGCAACAATAGCCTAATTGGGGTATTCATATTGTCATATTTACTGCAAATACCTCAAAACTATTCCTGCAAAGCACCTAAGTCTAGCCTATGAGAACGCTACGTAACTACAAAAGCTAAACTGCTACGCCAATTACCTAATACTACTTTTGCTCAAATTTCTAAGTGTGATTTCATTATTGCTTAGAGACCTATTTATAGAAAAAACAAGGAGAGGTGAGGTAATCCGCTTGCCATAAAAATGATGGTAATTAAGTACCAACCTGAAAGTTGTGCCAAGGCCTACTTGAAATTCCCACCTAGTTGCGTTTGTTGAGTACGGCTTGCTGCGTGCAAAATCAATGAAGGCTAATTAATTAACTTAAATTGGTGGCAGTAATCAGCAGTGTTATGCACGACCAAGGAATAAGGAGTCATCCTCTAGGAATTTTGCATTTCCCAAGGCAGAACTCATATATTTTCAAGTGTTGATTGCATCTTCATCCTAGTCATTCCTTTTAAGATATTAATTGCTAGCACATATGAATGCTTAAGCTGCTTGCAAGGTGTTGGCTGAAGTTCCAAGAAAATTGCATTGTACATGCAAATTACTAATTATATTCATGAATTATTGTCAAATCAAAACGGAAAGTAATTCATCTCGCACAAGCCAAAGGGTTGGCGGTACATGCCATATTAAATGCAAAAAAGGTGGTTCTTGTCTACCACCTTGAGAAAATATTGCTAAAATTTGCATGAAGTTTTAAAGGACTTAAAAGTTTTCTTCTAAGGATGCCACTCGAAGTAGAAGGAAAAAGTTCTAGTGCAATACCAGAGCTAAAGTAAAGTTGCAAAAAATTCAAGCAAAAGCAAAAGCTTCCCGCAGATTAGCAATGGCCGAAAGTTCAAGCCAGGGAGTTAGGCCAGTGGCGATGCAGAGATTAGTTAAAGCTATGTGAAGAGCACCAACTGTTAATGTCTTCGAGGATATTTCTTATGCTACACTAGGCATCCCTAAAAAGCTAGTATGGGAAACACAAGTCGATTGGACAAGCCCAAAAATTACAAAGACCAAAACTCAGTTCATGAAGAGTGGGATAATGTCCACGATCCCTTTCTTGCAAAAAACCCCAAGGGATTGAGGGAATCTTCTTGCGCTTGAATGAAGGTGTCCAAGTGGCCAATATCACTTGCAAAAAAGATATGGTTTAGCGGACTTCCCCAATATATGGTCCCAACTGTGCACTACTGCCCGAAGTTGGTGGATGCTACCATTAGGCGTTTCGATCCAAGTACTAGCACTATTGAGGGTTGGACTCTGTTAATATCAGCCCGACAACCTTCTAGTATATGTTGTGCATCCCAGACCCTACACAAAGAGGGATGGAGGTGGAATCATTCACTCCTAAGCGAGCAAATGATATATGGAGCACCAGGGATAAGGCCCTGGAATTTTACAATGAAGAAACTAGAAGAATTGAAGTAGGCCATGAGAAGCCGCTAAGGATTCCTATTCCACATGACACTTTCAAGGAGGATTTGCAAGATGCCTTTTCAATGATGGAATTTGTGTTTGGTGTAAACATCGACCAAGAGGTGCATGCTTTTCAATTGGGTCCAACTTTCCAATTCCACAGACAAAAGTCTTACTTCTAGTATGATTTTGGAGAATTCCTCTCAAAGAAAATGTTAGAGAAAATTAACAAATACCCAACTGAATGAAAGTTCAAATTTTTCTCTTATCTTGCTTATATGTTTTTATATCAAAACCCTGACTTCTTTGATGAGGGTTAAAGTTATCTATCTTTGGTGAGAAGGGTAGGAGAAAACCAGTTTTTGTCTAAACCCCTCTCCTCTCCTCTACTTTTGATTATTATGCATTTTCGGATCATTTCTTGACTATGATTTTGCAAGATTTATTGGGAGAGGAGCATGCTAATAGGCTCACCTTGACTTAGACATAATTTATGCAGAATTTCATTCAAAGTGTGACTAGTTTTTTAGAGTGGATTTTACATTCATCTGAATGTGAGGCTTCATTGGGGAACCCTTTCACCTTCCAACATGTGTGACTAATCGAGTGCTGGCTCTGGAATTGTTCCAGCAAGAATGTGTCATTGATATTACCTTTTGTAGCAGGAAAAGTGTCAAGAGGAAAGGATTCTTCACCTATCCACTAACTTTCAAAATAGTGGTTCTAAAAAAGAAGTAAACACATTAGCTTTTGCAAGATAAACTAACTCATTTAGGGTTTGTAATGATCTGTGACAAGTGGGATTACAACCCTTTCAATGATTTACCATATGATCACATTAAGGTAACTCACAGCTCTTAGCCTTACTAAGAAAGGAGGTGCAGCCCGCTAGAAGATAAAGATGAAATGTTGGTTGACCTAGTTCATATCCTCATGGAAGATAGCAAGCCACCATGGCATACGTTTTATCTTGTTGTTGTAGACTATGATGAGAACTATAAAATTGAGAAGAATCTATACAATAAGCTGTGGAAAGAGGAAGAATGGATTAATGAAAAAATCAGAGCCTTTTGGATATATCGCCAGGAAACAAAATGACCTGATATACCTTATGAAGGTGTAAAAGAAGATAAAGAGTTTGAACGGTTGTGGGATGAAGAGAACAAAGCTCCCGACTCAAGTGTTAGCGTAGGCAACGACCCCGATGAAGGAGAGGAGCAAGTGGAAGAAGAAGCTAATACATTAGCATCCTCAGCCCAAAAATGAAAGAAATCTACAGGGAAATCTGTTTATGTCGCTTCAAATGTGTGACTGAATACATCATGGGCTTCACAGACACTCACTTGGTCCTCTAAGATGACAAGGGTGCCCCAACAATAATAGTTAGAGGCTATAAAGACTGTGGAGGTCGAGGAATCCCTACCCACTAAGTGACAACACACTGAGGCTATTCTGGAGGAAGGATCACAAGAAGCTGTTGCAAATCAAGTGCTAGTGGCAAGCCAAAAACCTAAAGTCAGTAAGTAGCCAGCGACAAGCGAAGCACGACACACGAATAGTCAATAGGTAATTTTTTCTTCTGCTTTTCTCACTTCTCAATCTTTGGTTTCCTCTTTTGTTCCCACAATGGCCATTGCTACAAGTGTTGGCCTTGCTTCATCTGCCCCAACCACAATGTTTGTGGGAGCTTTCTCCCAATTTTCCCAAACTAGGCCTTCTATCTTAACGCCTCCATGAACTTTAACGCTGGTCACCATTGCTCAATCTCTCCTTGCCTCTCTTTCTAAGAGCTCAACCACCATGAGTACCCCTATTACTTCTAGTATCTTGAGTCCAACCCAATATGCCCATCAAATAGACTCGATTATGACCACCCCGTCGCTGCAACTGATGAGCCCTTCCGCTAGTTCACAAACTAAACTATGGAAAGTTCCCTTTTTCTCCCTAAAAACTGCCAATCTCCCACCAAAGAAAACATGAGGGCCAGCCACACGAGTATTTCCTTTTTCCTTGCCTCTCGGTACACCTATCGCTAGAGGGCTAGTTTAATCACCAGCTGAATTCATATCCCAAGGCGATGCCATGAAGTAGATGCAAGCCCCTAGGATCCAAAAGCAAAAAGCAAAGGATGATAAAAAGGATGTGGAGCCCAAAGTGTATATAGTTTACAATGAAGAGGAACAAATGCTGAAATTCGCCACCATGTACCCAAATGTTACCAAACCACAAGGCCAGATGCTGTCAGGAAATTACAACATGTATGCCATGGGGTTTGATTTGATTGCAAGCCGACCATAGGATAAGGTGGAACTCATGGAGGAAACGCAGCAAGTGGTGACGACCGACTTTTTGAAATCTGTCCGTCAATTGAAGAAAAAGGAGGAGCAGCTAAAGCTTGTGAAGGAAAGGGCCAGTTTCCTAGAAGTGAAGGAGAAATCACTAGAAATTGAGGTTGTGCACTTGTCTGACAAAGTGCGAGTGGAGTTGTTAGAGTGGAGTGAGCTCTAGGAGAAACTTGATAAGTCCCAATCCATTGACCTCATGCTGCTGATTGAGCTACGGGCAAGGAACTAGAAATATCAGAGTCAATTGACTTTGTTGGAGCAAAATCTGTAGCAAAAAGATAAAGAGCTGGTAGCTCAAAGCGCTCTATATGAGCAATAATTAGTAAATCTTGAATCATAAAGACTTTGAGGACTGAAAGGCCCAGTTACAAAAGGAGCTTCAGGAGACAAAGTCCTTTCTTGCAACAGAATTGGCCAACCACTCTCGAGCTGAGGAGAACTGGTATAAGGAGATAAGTAGCTTTGAAGAGCAATTGGCATCCAAAAAAAAAGAGAAATACGGAATTAACAGAGGCCATTAGCACAAGGGACGCAGAGGTCGCCTCTCTAAAGAACTCTCTTCAAGCCTCCTCTGCACGACTTAACCTCATCCCTTTGGCTTGACAATTATATATTTCCTATTGGGAAAAGATTAAAACTTTCTACCTAACACTGTAGCCAACACTTTGGTTTGTCTCAAAGGAAATCATATTGAGCTAGGAAGTTCATGGGATGATCGAGTAATTTCCATGGTTCATCTCGAAGAAGGTTCCTGAGGCAAAGAATTTGTTGACCAAGCTATATTCAGTTTCTAATGGAGACCTAGCCAAGGCAGGGATCGAAGATTGGGATGCTATTGCCTAAACAAAAAACAGGTTTATCCATTTCCACTCGGCCTTGTAGTGGACTAAAGCGGCCACAACTACTTTAAACTAGACAATAGATGGCATGCGAGAGAATTTCTCCTAGTTGAGTGAGATGGGTTTGCCATATTCATTTTTTGAAGATGGATCGATAGCCATGGCCGAATAGATTGTAGAAAGAATTGAAGAGGAGTGAGACCCAAACACTTTCCAGAGTTTCAACCATTCTCTTACTACAATAGACATTAAAGGGGTCATTCATCCCCTTGCGCAACTACTATTCCATTGTGAAGTAGGGGCTGGTTTACCTGAGATGCTACTTTATAAAGAGACGATTGACTTGGGCGGGGTGCAAGAGAATTTGCGCAATATAGTGAGACCCTCCGAGAATGATTGGCCACCCCTACAAGCGGCCCTTTCCAAGCTCTAATTCCATCACCAATAGATGGTGCTCTAGTCTGCGAACTAGAGAAAATTTTGGGTTCCATGTTCCTCAAAGTGAAACGCCCCTGATAGTCGCTAGAAGCTGTGAATTCAGAATTCACCATGCTCCCTTTGGGTTTGATTTTGGCTAAGTACCGACTTGTGCCTTCAACGATTTTCATTGGCTTCTTTTTGGTTATTTCCATGTCTCTGGCCACGTGTCTTCTCATCGCACTTCGAATGAATTTCCTCTTTGCTCTTCCATCATCCCCGGAAAATGCTCCCACATGTTGTCACCACGGGCTATTTTGATTGTTTCCTTTCACTCCCTCATTGGCCCCCGCTCGCGTGTCACGTAGCATCCATTCACATAAGGATTTGGCAAGCCCCACAAGCAGTGTCTATAGTAAACATTTTTCTACATGTCCTCTTTGTGCAAGAATTGAGCGAAGGAAGGAAAAGTTGACCATGGGCAACGGGATGCTGCCATGCGTCTCTTCGGCGCACACTTCTTCAACGTAGGGGATGGGGTAGACTATGAGCTGTGGGATGCTGCCACATTTTTTAAACCACCTTTTCTAAAGGGTGACACTTGTTTGCACGAGGATTTACTGGACCACTTCCATCATTCGTAGGGGATGCACCTGAATGGAGGGAGACCAAATGTTGTGTTTCAAATCTTTTTTGTTACAAAAACCAAGGGAAATCATTGTCTCGATATCATTGCTTAGATTTTGAATCTTTTTGGTTGTTGCTTGCCAAGTGGTGGAAGGCTGCTATAAATATTTCTCTTGCTTTGGAGAAAGGGTTCCGAGTTCCAGTTTCCACAGGTCCAAGGTTCCAATATTTTAGGTTACAAGTTTGAAGATCATATGTTTTTTTCCAGTTTTAGAATTATAGGATTGTTGGAGAGACCAAGCCTTTGTATTGTTTAAATTATTGCAAGACTCACAGACTGTGCCATTGTTTGGCCTCTCTATTTCTTATGCTATTGATAAAATTTATGTTGTGCCATTTTTTTTGAATGGTTTGTTTGTCGTACTTCTGTAATTTGAATACAAGTTTGCTGGTTCAGATCATGTATTTTGGCTCTTGTCTTTAGTAAATGAGTGGGATCATTATTTTATGTCATTAAATGAATTATTCATGCTACAATATTTAATCTCTATTATTCTAGGACATGGTAAATTGCTAATCAGGCCCTTAGATCGTATCCAAAGGATATGTTTATCACGCGCCTTTTATCTAAATTTTGGCATATCACCTTTGTTAGATTCTCTATTTTATATCTGCTTCATTTTCCTATTCCAAAACCCCATTCACAGAAGAAGCCAACTTATTTAAAAATCTAGAGGTCACTCAGTTTAGCGCAATAGGTCCCCCATAAACTGAGTTTCCC